>JAXQQM020069470.1:0-11380 GCA_034641835.2 Pinus albicaulis
GGTAGCTATAAGTTCCTATGAATTCAACATACAGGAGATTATTAATAAGGAAGTACATTAGAATGAGAATTTACAACATATCAAAGGGTGTTTGCAGCAAGAGCCAAAAGGGGCATTGAGAAAGGACTGCTCCATTATGGAGAATGGATCGTTCAATTTAAAAAACAAGTGGTATATACCTTGTATGGCTCACTTAAAGAATATCATCTTGGATGAATTCAATAAAATACCATATTCAAGCCATCTAGGTTAGAAATGATACCAACTAAGAAGTTATACTATTGTTCATGCATGAAAATGGGCATATCTAAGTACATTGTTAAATGCTTGGAGTGCTAGGAGGTAAAAATATAGTGGAGACGTCTAGTGGGATTGCTAAAACCATTCCCCATTCTTGAATGGACATGGGAAGTCATCTCGATAGAATTCAACATGGGAATACTAAGAAAAACTAAGCAACATGATGCCATCATTGTGGTGGTATATAATTTAAGCAAGGTAGTTCAATTTGTAGTTGTCAATTCCACTCACTAGAAAAGTGAAATTGCATAGGATTTTATTAAAAAAATAGTTAGGTTACATGGTGTTCCAAAGAATATTATTTCAGATCTAGATGCTAAGTTTAGATAAAATATTTGGAAGGCACATTTTTCTTGTTTTGTTATATAGTTATCGTGCAAAACAACATATCATCCTCAAATAGATGGGGAGACTAAAAGACTTAACAAAGTTCTAGAAGACATGCATAGAATGTATGCCATGTATCAACCTAAGAGATGGGAAGAGTTTCTACCCTTGGTATATTTTTCTTACAAAACTCAGTACTAAGAATCGCTCAAAATGATTCCATTTAAGGCTATTATAGAAGGAAATGTAACAGACTTATAAACTATAATGATCCAATCGATTTGGTGCATATTGGTCCAAATATGCTAAAGGAAATGGAAGAAGAAGTAATTGTTATCAAGCAATATTTGAAGATGTCGCGGGATATGCAGAAAAGCTATGTATATCATCGAAATATGCACAAGGAGTTTGAAGTGGGGGAAAATTTTTACCTACTCATCAAGCCAAGGAAATGTTCCTTAAGGATTAGGTCTTGTGCTAACTTGAAATCAAGGTTTAGGGGGCCATTTCAGATCTTAGAGATAGTGGGGCCAGTGGCCTACAAATTTTCCTTTCCACCTACAATGAAGCAACATGCTTTTTTTCATATTTATTTGTTATAAATTATGTGCATAATACTAATCACGTTTTTTATTGGTATGTGATACAAATGGAATTTGGGGGAGAATTTCATCCATATCCATTGTGCATATTCGATCGTGGGCATATCAAGCTCTAGAATCAATTAATCGAGAAAGTTAAGGTGCAATGGAATCACTTTGTAACATATAAATCCACCTAGGATATGGTTGAATAGATGAGGATATCATACCAATTTTTGTTTGTTCGTTAAGAAAATGTAAATTCATAGGTGAATGTAAAAGAGTCGTGTATATATAAATCTCACTGCAAATTTTTTGTTCATGTATAGAACACTTAAGGCAATATTTCTCTAAGGTAGTGGGGTCTGTGATAGCCCCTTTTGGTTACCCCTCATGTAAATATTTTCATATGTAATTATAATTAAATTTGATAATAGGAAATGAAAAGGCTAAGAGAGAGTAAATAGATTCATAGTTTTAGTAGGAGAAGTTTCTTGGGAATTACATAGAGAAATAACCAAGCTCGGAAGTGGAATTAATTCTCCACATATCTCTCTAATGAATTAAATGAAAATTTAGTACAAACATTGAAATATGTATGGGAAAGAGGACACGCTCGTCCTTCCCTCATAAGGTGTGGTGCCTTATTCAACACACTATAAAAATGGCATGTGAGAGTGTGTTGGTTAGATGAGAGGGGATGATAAGGGGGGATTACCAGCAAAGTAGAGAGAATATACGAGTGACCTCTCTTGCTAAAAGAAAACTTGAAGAATATTAGTTGTGAGTGTGTTATCAATAAGTACAATAATAAAGGAATAAGGAATTATATGTGCATTAGTAGTGTGGAAACATGAAAAACTACATTGGAAGTAGTGCATGTGCAACACTTGAAGAGCTTAGTGAAAGTTGAGCCTAAAGTATTGTGTTTAGTAGGTAAAGAAGCAATGGGATTTGGAAATTTTCTCAATTGGTGGAGACACACATAACACTAATACTTCTCTTAGTGTTTCACCAGTGGAGACCTTGAAGGTTGAATTTGTATTCCTTTGAAAGATATCTAGTGGAGGCATGGTGTGCTATGGATTCCTACTGAATTGCAAGTGGATGAATTATGGGCTTTGGATTCCTATAGTGTGAATCCGGTGGAGACATCATGGGCTATGGAATCCTATAAATGACTACATGGGTGAAGACATTGTGTTCTCTAGACTCCTGCCAGACTGCATTTGGAGGAGTTTTTTGCTATAGACTCTTGTCATACTGTTCATGGAGGCAATGTGTGCTTTGAATTATCAAAATTAATTGTTTTGGTGAAGACATTATGATATTTTGACTCCTACTAGATTGCGGGTGGAGACACTATGTGCTCTAGATTTCCATGTGTTGTGAATGACTGGTGTGAATTCTCTTGAGTATTTCAATCCTCATACTCTAAACCTGGCTCAAGGTGGTTAACTAAAATAAAGAATGGAAGTAAAATTGACCTACTGTTGCGAGGATATTTGAAGTCCCATTCTCAGTTTCCAATCATTTAACTAAGAAGACAAGCTATTTTTATGTACCTTTGTGTATGTTTGTTGCACTTGAATAGAAAATTTTGTGGTTACATGATGAGGAGTATATAAAAATTGTTGATAAAGGACCGATTTATCTCTATTTGTTTGCAATGAGATGTATTGCATGATTATGATCATGATTGAGTTGCTCGCAGATCCTTGTAAATGTTGATATATTCTTTGTTACTTGCATGATTTATGATGTCAATTAAGAACTTAGTTGAACTACTATGGTGTGTGTGAAATTCGATGGTTTAATTTTTGTGGCTATTAGAGGATATTTGTGGTTGAGCGTTCCAAATTTTTGTTGGTAAAGGAATTTTTGTAGCTTAGTTATGAGTCAACATGAATCCTTGTTGTGTGTGTAACTTATTTTTGGGTCTATTAATGTTGAAAAAATGAATTAAATAATGCATTTATACATGGGTATGTTGATAGACATGATGGAATTATTCAGGATCTATGTTAGATAGGTATGGTGTTGCTATTGTCAGAGCTATAGAGTACAATAGTCATGGATTTGGATTAAACATGATGCTTATGTGGAAAGCAGGTTCACATCATCATCGATGTGTTCTAATTGTGGTCAACACTTGAATTACATTGTGTTTATTTATCAATTTGAATTGTGGTGGATATGCATATCTTGGGTTTAACCAATCTCTCATCAGAATCTTAGTTTAAAACTTCAGTGATTGAGAAAATATCATAGAATTGTTAGAAAATTATATATTACATAGAAATGCAACACGTAAAATATGCAGAAAAAACAAGCACACAAAACACATAAAATAAGAGAGACACAGATATATGTGGTTCACCAAGTTTGGGCCACGTCCACCCCGAACAGCTAGTCCTTCCTTTCTATTATTGAGCAAAATGAAGAGACGCAACCTACAATAGGTCCGCTGTAATATCCTATGTTCTCTCTCACAGTCTCCCTATCTATTTCTCGCTTTGAGAATACACATACAATAAATAGTCATAATACAAAAACCTCATACAAAGCGAGGGGTTGCCTTCTAGGGAAGAAAAACCTAAACTAAACATAAATTCTACTGTCAGATCATCCGCCTAATGAACGGCCCAGATTTACTAGAAATTACTATACTTTTACAAAGCAATTTTACATCTATTTTTAGCTTCGGGGGCGCTGCCACTGAAACCCCCGCTGGCCCCCGAACCCCCTAGCCGTGGGGTCAGCCCCCCTGCACCCCACCGCTGCAGGGGTGTACAATTTTCCTGGGGTATACATCCGGCTAAAACAAGGATCTCTAAATCAGGATGAAAATCAGGCTCCACACCAAGCAAAAATCACTTTGAGTAACTAGGCTGAAATCACTTTGTATTTAGGTAAGAATTAGGTGAGTTTAGATAAGTATAAGATTCCAAGAATTTAAAAGGAGTGGTGAATGTTACATTGTTGCAGAACTAGACTTTGGATTGGTCGGTATTATTTAGTGCGGTCCTTGTTTGTGCTCAACTTAGTGTTCCTAAATTGATAACATAAATTGTCAACGAGGGCTAGTAAACTGTTGAAGTGAAGTGCACCATATGTGCCTAAGTAACCTCTGCCTACTTCGTTGTGTTTAGTGTTTTTATGATGTTTTTGGTTTTATGATTTTGTGTTAAGAAGAGAAAGAACTAAATATTGGTGAAAATCAGTTGTTGGTCATACTACAAACAGTCCTAAATCATGTGTGGTATGCAAAACTAGACAGTAACTCACACCAAAAATTTAGTCCAATTATTTTGTTAGAGATATGTTGAAATACTTCAAGAAAAGGATAGATTTAGTGCAGTGAGGTCTTCCTAAACAACAATTTACCATATCACAAAGCAGATCTTATCCATGACTAGAGATTTGTTTGAATATATTTGGAGAAGATAGTTCTGCAACACAGTGAATAATTCTACTCTAAATTAATCAAGGGTACTGAAACTAGTCTACTCTACAACCTAAATTGTCATTACTAAACCTTATTTGGAAGTTAAAGTCTTTTGGAATAATTTTGGGGAAAAGGCTAGTTGCACAACTATGAGAATTTGCAAAATAGTAAAGGCCGTGAAATGATATTACCAATTCCTGTCTGGATGGTGATATGTTGGAAAAGTTTAATAACAGGAATAGTCTTTGTAAATAATGAAGGCCTTAGTCTAGTAAAACAAAACTATTATACAAATAACTAACGAGACTTGACTATACATTAAGAAAAACATGAACAATAATGCAATTAATAAATTTTGAAATAAAAATTACAGAGTTAAGCTAAAGTTCAATTAATCAAACTAAAAACACAGTGACCACAACTGGGCTAAAATGCAATTACTCAAACTGGAAAGATGGTGAACAAAATTAAACTAAAATGCCTAAATCCTAACTTTGAAGTACAATGAACTAAAGCGCTTTTTGATCTCCGGAGTATTAAACCACAATGCAGCTAATCTATTGCATATTATGGCCTTATCTTGTTTAACATAGTGTTGTTTTGGAATAGCTTAAGAAAACAAGTCTAGCTGTACTATCCAATGCATATTGAAATAAAACACACAGTTCGAAATGAAAACACGATTAAACTCCTAAAATATCATAGTTAATTCCCATTCATCATTAGAGGTATTTTGGAAGAATTCATAGAACATGACTAACTGTAATATGTAATGTAAATGAGCATAAAAGCATGAAGTTGATAAAACTATTGAAATTGGAAATTGAAAACGAAATCAAGCTAAAGCTACTTATCTAAATCATCTGAACGGAGCTTCTCGGGCAGTAGGGGCCCTCTACCGCCGGATTAGCTTGCAAATCCACTTAACTTTGACTCAGCTCTTGCACTAAAACGATGTCTTTTTCGTTAAAGGAGAAAAATACTTAAAACAGAGTATTCACGGTTCTATGAAATCTAGCAGCAAAAGCCAAAATCTAACCAGCGTTGGTCGGTCTCCCGAGTCATATATATGTCAAGATTACATAACTAATTTGGAGAAAATAAAGGGATAAGTGTCTTTCCCACTTCTAATCAAATTTAAACTCTTATTGAAGGCCTCGTTCTTTATGTGGAGTCTGTGTCCTGATAGGAAACTGCTTCTCAGTTTTAATCTCTTCCACGTGCATAACCGCTTGGAGATTCGAAACTCAGACTTCGTGGAGAGCAACAAATGATGAGGGAGTGCTGTAGAATTTTCCCATATGCGTTTTTCCTTCAGACGACACCTGTAACCCATTTAACCTCTAAAATAGTTGTGGAACGCATGATCATCTACAGAACACCTGTATTCTGTAGCTATTTTGCAGAAAATTATTAAAACAACAAAAATCATGAAAATACAATATGTTAATCAATTGCATGTAACCTTTAAGCAATCCTAATCATTATTCATTGATTTTAGGCTTATGAAGTGATAAAAGAATGATGAAATGAAGCAGAAGGTTTGTAAAATAGAAGTTGGCAATTTAGGCTCAACATACCCCACTCCTAAAACCATTACAGATATCTCAATGCGATTTTCATCAAACTTTATCCTATGCTCAAACTCTTCCATAGAACAAACAACCTTATTCTTCTGGCTGCTGTCTTTATCTATTTTTCTTTCTAATATCTGTTAACTTTTCAGATATTAGTTCTTCGTCTTCTTCTTGTAGTGGAGTGTCAAGTTTATTTTCAATAACCATGTCAGTTTCTCTTCTTCTACTCCATCAAAAGATTTGACAAAAGATTTTGTAATCTCCTTATGGAAGCCATCAAATTTCTCTATAAAATTTAGCCTCCCTGCTTATTGTAGTAGCTTCTTGACCTTTGGATATCCTTCCAAATACTTGGCTTCAACTGATTCTGTCCTGACAATTAGCCACATTCCTCCTCTATGCAGATTATCTTCCTTTCAGAATTACTTTTCTATGCTTGAAGCTAGATTGATTACAGAGTCTATTGCTTTATTTTGAAACTATATCTTTGTGTCTAAAGAATGATTAGTTGAAGAATGATGCTTCACCCTCAGAATTACCTTTCTACACTTAGAGATGGATTGGCTGTAAAGTGTAATGAGGAATGATTTTATGCATTGCTTACATGGAACATGCATGGTGGATCTGATGGAGAATTTATGACGAACTTGTGGTGAAATAAGTGAATGATACAATCTTAAGGAGATGTGGACTAGTAGGTTACATTTGTGATTATGACCATTAGTCATTAATCAAGGTTTTAATGAGGACCGTTATGGAATGTTGGATAAGGGATATGGCCAAGATATGTTAATCAATTCGAATGATAGGTTGTTTTAGGAAACATATGATTATACACATTGTATCTAATTTCATGTTTTAACTTTTTGCTATTAAAATAATTTTCACAATTTACCTCAGAATTTTTGACCTTGTTAATTGATGTGCTTGATGTTGTTCCTTTGGTCCTCTTTTAGCATATTGGTCTTCAAAATAGAGTCCTTCAATTTCCTGTAATCATCATTTCTTTGTAGGTTGTACAATTGTGTCAGAACTGCTAATAAGATGTGGTTGCAACATGCAATCTGTAAAAATAAATGAAGCATGACTATGGAAGATGGATGTGAAATTTAATGGAGTGAAAGTGGAATAGGACTTGTGAAATGAAATGAAAATGGCGTGAGATGGAGTGAAAGTGGAGTGAGATGGAGTGGAATTGTAGAATGAAATGAATTTTGCAATTTATCTCAAATGGTACATCAGACTTCCCTGAAATTTTCTGAGTTTGTTACCAATATTATTATGCATCTTCTGAAGAAAAATCTCTGCCATTGGTTGCACGGATCTCCCAAAAGATGAGAAATGGATGTAGGTGAAAGTGGCCAAATTCTTGAAAAATACATACTGAAATTTTCTGAAATTTTCTATGTTTTCACCCTTCCTCAATGCATTTACCATAAAAATTTCAGGACCAACGGATGTACGGTTTGAAATTTATGATAAAATCAATTTCTGCCCTGTTTCACCCTTCATTTTGCCCAATGTTGCAACAAAAAAGTACGCCACGAACTCATTTTAAGGCAAAAGTGAGTGCTTAAAAAAGGAAAATGTGTATTTTTACCCTCTCTACTGCCACATGCTTTCAGAATTTCATTTTGATGAAGAAAAGGCGCTGCTGTGAAAAAATACTGAAATATGTCCTAATCTGTCTATAACGTTGAAAAATGAAAATCTGCCATAAAAACCCATCTGAAATGCCCTTAAAAATTGCTTTTTTCCAAATTATGTCAACCTCTTACTCAATTTATCATATTCTGAGAAAACCCAGAAGCTCAGAATTTTTTATTTCTGCTCCAATCTTTTGCAATATTTGCGCCAAAACTGCCTCTGGAAAAAGTTGCAAAAAGCAAAAATAGGCTGCTACAGCAATAGCTGCAGAAACTGCCACTTTCCGCAGTTGTTATTGAATTGAAAAAAATATGAACATGTTGCTACAAGAAACTAATAAAATGTATTGCTGCAAGTTGTTGTTGATTCCTTAAAACCATTAGTCTTCATCAAAGCCAACATTCATGGTACAATTATTACCATGCAAATAAATGTGTCGAAGTCGAGCATGGGAAGAAATCATTAGATTACCGATCAATAATGAAAATCATTAACCAATGCGAGACAACTCACTGATAATGTAAATGAGTGTCAAGGTACCTAAGTGCATCTTGACAGGGATGAATGAATGTGTCGAAGTCGAGTCGCCTGCAAGATTTGACAATCAAGAGACATTGTTGTATTCCCATTGTTATCAATGGGGAGGCTTTCCATTGATGAATGTAAGCTCCAAGGCACTCCAAATAATCTCTAATCTTGATCCCAGATAAAGTGTTGAGGTCGATGGGACAAGATCTATTGGAAGGTGGACGTTAAGGAATTCCACATCATCCAACTCGAGCATAGAACCAAAAATGATTTGAAGAACCATGAAAGATTGAAACCATCATGAAATTGCAAAACTTTATTGTGAAATTTTCTCGCCAGTTGCCTAGTTTTCAAGCAAAGCTCATGTCCAATTGCGCCAGCTAGCTGGTTTTCACAATAGGACTTTTTTTTTTTTCTCTACTCTTTTTTCTTTTTCTTTTTTTTTCTTCTCTTTTTTTTTTTTCTTTTTTTTTTATTATGTCCTACTCTACTTGAAAAAGAAAATCTTGTTCAAGTATATGAATACTTTCAGTGGAACCATGTCTGTAACAAGATGATAGATAAACTAATATGCAGATTTGAAAGATATTCTTTGACATGTACCTATATATGAGATGCCAACTGTCTTGATTTAGATGATGTCAGAAGATATTGAATAATTGAGCATTGGGATCCGATGACTAAATTGAACCAAGATTCAATGTAATCTTGTCTTCCTTGTCTTTCCTCTATCACGAAATGCAAGTCTTCGGAGATGTGATCTTCATTCATAGAATCTAGTGATAGGCATGCATCAGAATTTTCAATCTCTGGTTCCAATATCTCCTCTTTATCAATAGACATCCATGATTCTTAGACCTTATCTGAGTATTTTTCTTCTGGTTGTTGTTCTTCAATGATAGCTGGTGAATCATTTTGCAATACCTCAAAATTGTAAGTTGATTGAGGTGTTTTATTGTTGGGGATATGAAATGGTTGTGGAGGTAGTGGAGTGGGAATGAATTTTTGGGGTGCTTGTGTGGATGATAATGGAAAAGGTTGAATTGAGGTCAAATGAGGGTGATATTGATGTGGTGGTGGAGGCAAATGGTATGAATAACATTGATGATGGTATTGAGGATAGAGAGGGAAAGATTGAGGATATGGTGGATTTCCTTTATAGGGCCTTTGCCAACTTTGTTGCCAAGATTGGTTTTGAGGTTGGGATTGAGATGGCCAAGGTTTCCAAGGTTGGTTTGAGGTTGGGATTGAGATGCCCAAGGTTTCCAAGGCAAGGGTGTTTTCCAATTACCTTGAGATTGTTGTGCATAACCTTGATACTGTGCATAAGGATATTGCATCATATTGGGTTGATGAGGTTGCCGTAGTCCTCTTGGAGCTACATAACAAAGTTGCTCTTGTGCTTGATTTGCTTCATTATCCTTCTCGTAAATTGCCTTCAACCCTGGTAATGATGGGAAATCTTCAGTAGTATGTGATCCTTCACAAATTTTACACATTTTAATGTTATCAAGTGGACATTCATGCAAAGCATGTTTCTTTCTACCTTTAGGGAAAAATATAAATGACGCAACTTTTTGCTTGTTTTGCATTCTTAGCATGTCATTTTGTTCATTTAAATTACCAAGAATGTTTAGGAAATTGTTAGGTTCAGTTTGACTTACCAATCTTGATGCTGACTTACTCACTCTTGCCATAAATGGATCTTGAGGGGATCTTACACACTTTGCTTTTCCTCTTGATATGTTCTTGCATAGTTCACAAATTTCTTGAAATGTCAATCGGTAGACATCTCATTTTCCCACAATATTAAGAAGATCAATCCATTCATCCTTTATAGCATTTAGTAGGAGAGTTTTTAATGCATCTGATCCTAAATTATGCAATTTAGATCTTTTGATATTATAAGTAAATCTCTCCACTAAATCTTCTAGGCTTTCATCCTCTTTTTGGTTCATCTTAAAGACGTCATTTCTAAGGTCATGGTGCATGCAATAACCTTTATATTTTTCCAAAAATACTCTTTTCATATCATCCCATGTCCTTATAGAATTTGTTCCTAAAGTCATGAACCATCTAAGAGCTCTATCCTTCAATGTTGCCGGAAACAAATTCAATTTTTGCATGTGCAATGAGTAGCCATAAGATCTACAAATTATTTCAAATTCAAAAAGAAAGGTTTTCGGGTCTTCTAATCTCATACCTTTGAAGTTAGGAAGTACATATGGATGGATGTTCTTCATTTGAATGTTGATATCAGTTTCTTGAATGGGAAATCCAAAAGGATCTTCCTCATTGTCATCATCTCCATCCATTTCTTCAACCTGCTTTTTCACCTCTTCTTCTACCTGCAAAAATATGAATTCATGATGTGGATGTGTGGTTCTTACTGCACTACATGATATAGTGGGTGTGGTAGGTGATTGACGTTTTTGTTTTTTTGTTTTTTTGGATGTAAGAAATAAGGTTACCTAGTTACACTTCCCCGACAATGGCACCAAAATGTTTGTGCTCAACTTAGTGTTCCTAAATTGATAACATAAATTTTCAACCAGGGCTAGTAAACTGTTGAAGTGAAGTGCACCATATGTGCCTAAGTAACCTCTTCCTACTTCGTTGTGTTTAGTGTTTTTATGATGTTTTTGGTTTTATGATTTTGTGTTAAGAAGAGAAAGAACTAAATATCGGTGAAAAGAAGTTGTTGGTCATACTACAAATAGTCCTAAATCATGTGTGGTATGCAAAACTAGACAGTAACTCACAACACAAATTAAGTCCAATTATTTTGTTAGAGATATCTTGGAATACTTCAAGAAAAGGATAGATTTAGTGCAGTGATGTCTTCCTAAACAAAAATTTACCATATCACAAAGCAGATCTTATCCATGACTAGAGATTTGTTTGACTATATTTGGAGAAGATAGTTCTGCAACACAGTGATTTGTTTGACTATATTTGGAGAAGATAGTTCT
>JAXQQM020086317.1:0-295910 GCA_034641835.2 Pinus albicaulis
GAATTCAAAATTTTATTGAAGAAACTTTTGTGAATTCACCTTGGTATGCTGATATCATATATGTGCTGCTTTATCTGAATACCCCTCCCTCTCTGTCTAAAAATAAATATGGATTCTTGAAACAGAAGGCTTTAAATTATTGCATATTAGATGGGGTTTTATACTGGAAGAATGCTGTTGGAATATTGCTTAAATGTTTGCTTGAGATTGATGCAGGAAGAATCATGCATGAGCTGCATGAGGGAGAATGTGGAGGACATCTTTACTGGAAGACTACAACAAATAAAATCCTCAGATCTGGTTACTATTGGCCCACCCTTTTCCTAGACACTCAGAAACTTGTCATGTCTTGCCATGAGTGTCAAATTTTTGATGGCAAGAGAAAACTCCTACCTTTACCTTTACATCCCATCGGTGTTGAGGCTCCCTTTCAACAATGGGGCTTGGACTTCATTGGGTAAATTCACCCATCTTCTTTAGCTCAACATAAGTGGATCCTCACTGCCACTGATTATTTTACAAAGTGGATAGAAGCCCTACGTTCTAGGAATGCTACTGACTTTGTCATTATCAAGTTCCTTGAAACCAACATACTATCCAGATTTGGTTGTCCTAGAAAAATTATCATAGATAATGCCACTGCTTTCAAGTCTAAAAGAATGGTTGACTTCCGCTATAAATATCATATCACATTGGGTCATTCTACTGCCTACTATCCCCAAGGAAATGGATTAGCTGAATCCTCCAACAAAAGTCTTGTCAATATTATCAAAAAACTGTTGGAGCAGAATCAGAAATCATGGCATAGTAAGCTTATTCATGCTTTATGGGCTGACAGATTAACTACCAAGAAATCTATAAATATGTCCCCCAATCAGTTGGTTTATGGCATGGATGCAATTTTCCCAACATCCCTAGGAGTTCCAGTCATGAAACTAATTCAAGAAGTACAAACTGAAGAGAATGATATGCAGAGAAGGATAAATCATACCATTCATTTACAGCAGTCCAGAGAGGAAGTGTAGAAGAGAACACAAACAGTCCAAGAAAGCATCAAGAAATTATTTGATATAAGGACCAAAGAAAATGACTTCCAAGTAGGAAATGTAGTTCTAAAATGAGATTCCAGGAGGGAAGAGAAAGGGAAACATGGTAAATTCGAAAATCTGTGGAAGGGGCCCTACATTATTCATTCCATAAGGGGCCACAATGCATTTTTTCTGCAGGAGCTAAATGGAGAAGAGGTGTTTGGAGGTCCTGTCAATGGCAGGATGCTCAAACACTATTTCTGTCAAGAATCTTAGTTTTAGAGTTTTTCATCCATTGTACATACCATTGCATGAGAAAAATAAAAAAAATACAAAGAACAATAGAAAAGAGAAAAGACTGCAGATAAAAAGAAGAAAGGTACAACCCCATACCCAAAAAGGAGAAGTTTTGAAAGTGTGCAAGTCTAAATGCCACTACTGATTCAAAGGGATATTTTGTTCAGTTATATAGCCTAATCATGGCTGAACATGCTTTAAATTTATGTTGATAAGTTAGTAGAAACTTTGATTGATAAAACATTATTTCAGACTTAACTTATTCAAAGAAAGATAGATTAGGAGATTGAAAAGATACTGGTTCCACATGCTTAAAACAGAACCAAAGAGATCGATAAATATGCCTCACAAAAGAAAAATCATGGTCTTATCTTTCTGATTTACTTTTATGCAAAATAGTGTTTGTATGCAAGCTCAAAAGCCACTACTTGTAATTATTCAATCATATAGCCTAAACATGATTCAGTCAATTTGAATTCCATGCTGATAGGTTAGTGAAGAAGATTTGCAAAACTGTATAATCTTGGCTTATCAGTAGAATAGATTATGATAGACAAGAATGGTTCAAGCAAACTCAAAATCTGAACCAAGAAAAGGAAAAAGATAGCTCTAAATAGATCAAAACCAGAGTTGGAAAAAGAATAGAAGGATGTTTATAATTTTCAGATCTTAAGCCTTCCCAATTTTGTTTTATTTTTCTGCAAATAAAGTCTATGCGCAGCTTGTACATAAAGCCATAGACACAATAGCAAATCGGACTGCTTAATCCTGATGTGGCTATGCTTTAAATTTCTGTTTTAGAATATAGAGAATGCAGATCTGTCAAAACAGCTTAATCTTGACAGATAGTAGTATAGGTAGAAATAAAAGAGTTCAACTGTTTAATCTGGACTCTCGGAAGAAATAAGGATAGATTTAGATTAGTTTTTCCTGTTTTGAAAAGAATAAAATGTTGATGTTTCGAAGGGTTTGCAAGTCCAAGCGCACCCACAGAAGAAAAAATTCTAGGAAGTAAGCTATGTAGGTAGTTGTTTGGGGAATGAATCATTCTGTTAATGTAAAACTGATCATATTTTTAAGCAACATGATCAAAGAAGGAGGAGGTTGTCAAAGCATAGCAAATAACAAAGGCACTAGTCTATTTTCCAGAGATTTATCTTTGAGGTTCTTGACACCTCTAAGGAGCTGCCCTTTCCAAGTGGAGCCACTGTTAGCCATCTATAATTTATGTTATACCCAGTGATGGATAAATATCCTTTTAAGTTTGCAAGAAACAAAATTTTGTGAAAATATTGTGAGTTCTTGAAACCTCATTGTGTTGATTATCCCCAAGAATTCATTTCACTGAAAAATATTCATCTATTCCAAGTAGCCCTGCTGATTCACAAAGAGAACTGCCTTCAAATTCGTAATCCTCATCATTTCTCCATTTCAAAATGTGTCCTTCATTTCCCCCCATTTTCCCCTCATTTTCCCCTCAATTATCCTTCAATTCCTCAAAATCCCCTTTTAAACCTTATAAACCCTCTTTATTTGGTTTTAAACCCCTCTTTAACTCTATCGGAACCCCTCAAAAAGCTTAAAAACCTTTGTTTTTAATCCTTTCCGCCCCTTTTTATACATAAGGCTTTTAGCACCTTCCGCTTAAGCCCTAGACCCTTTCTCCGCCATAAGACCTAGTCCCGTGACTGAGCGCTAAGCCCATCGGCGATCACACGTCGCTCTTTCCAAGTTCCTGCTTCCAAGTTTTCTGTTTCGCCGATGGCTGATCCTCCGATAAGATCTGGACCGTCCATTCCCCAAGATCTGACGTCCATCGCATCACTCCATCGCATCGGTGCATCGCATTGGGCTTCACCCTTTCCCTTTCGCCTTCCCTTCTCCGCCGATGATCATCCCCTGTCGATGGAATCCTAGCCATTGATCTCGCCCAAATCCAACGGTCCGCGCTCCTTCCCATCGGAAATCGGCCATCGCAATTTCGCTTTCCTCCCGTCCAAACCCCTTCTGCTTGCCATTCTCTGATTTCATCTGGACCATCGATCCCCCTAATCGGATGGTCATCGCTTCATCGCACATTCGCCTTTCACCCCTCCCCTCACACCATTCATGCCTTTGTGCGATTCCGCGATGCATCCTCCACCGTTGATCATCTTGATCTAACGGCCAACGCGCTTCTGCTTTTAACCCGCTCCCTTTCCTCCAATTTAATCTCCATTTTTGATCCTCAAGATCTAACGACCCTCGCTTCATTGCAATTTCGCCATCCCCCTGACCCCTCATCCACCATCTTTTATCTCTGATCGTCCGATTTAATCCCAATCGTCAATCTGCTCCCAGATCCGATGGCTCCCGCTATTTCCTCCTTTATCCCACACATCGTTGTTCCCCCGATTTGCGAGGTATCGATTCAATCTGGACCATCCGTTTAACCCAGATCTACTGTGCAGGTTCACTGTGGGGGCGTCCGACCAAAGTGGCCCATACTCCCCAGTACCCCTGCAGTTGACTCTTTTAACTATAGAAGATCTCAGATCTACGGTAGAGGTTTTCTGCGGAGGCACACCCCGAGATTTTCCTCCGTACCCCCAGTCCCCCCGCTATGACGTCATCCACTGGTCCCACGGCCAAGCACATTGTGCCATCACGCTCCCTCTCCACCGTTGATCCGGATCCCCCAGATCTAATGGTCCACATTCATCTTCGTGCTTGTTTCTCCATAACTGCTTAAACCCCATTTTCAATACGAAGAAGGTGGTTTTTAGTGGACATGCGGTAGCCTTCGACGCGTGTCGCATCCACCCTGTGTAAAGCCACAAATCGCCCCGGCCTCGTGCGAAAACTGCCTCTAGTTTTCTGCCAAACCACCAATGCTCAATCTTCGCGCCGAAAGAAAATTTAAACCCTGGTTCTTTGCTTTGCTGTCATGGAATCCTCCATCAATGCATTCATCCCCCTCTACACAGCTCTTTCGCCTTCACCCCGAGCCTCTGTAAAGCAGTTTATCCAATTCGCAGGGTTTTTATTAAAAGTTTGATGTTTGTTTCAGGTTTAATGGCGGTAATCATAAAAGCCATCCCATAGTCAGAAAAAGTGACAAAGGTCGAGGGTGACGATCCTCTATGGCCGAATTTAAAGGCAAAAAAGAGACATAAAGGGTTAATTTCCACATTTTAACCAATTTTTCATGAGCATTGGTTACACAGCAAAACCCTCCAGCACAAGCCACTTGTACATCAAATCGAACAAAGCAGTGAAGATCAGAAGGAATAAAGAGAAAGGATTGAAGTCAAGAGCTTGAAGATTAAAAGACTTAATCCCATAGTTTAAAGGTTAAAAACACAGTTAAAAACAGATGGAATAGAATTTTAAAGAAGTCCAAAAAGTGTTAAAAGCGGCATGATAAGTTATGAAAGCTAAAGTAGAATCAGGCCATAAACACAGTTTAAATGATTAAATTAAGGAAAGTTGGGCTAAAAAGCCTCGGATACATCAAAAGGAAGCAGTTATTTACTCAGAATATCTGAAAGCCACCTATAGCCTACCTTCAGTCTCAAAGGGCAAATCGATAGTTATTACACTAAAGAATATATTTAAAACTGTCAGAACAGTTATTGTAAAGATAGGATAAAGCCTTAAAGTCGATCTTTTCCACCTATCTTTATCTCAGAAATTAAGACAAAGTTATTTAAACAGAGAAGTAGCTACAAATATTCATACCTTATGCCCTGTGTGGTTTTCAAGGCTAGGAATGCATTTACTCTGTAATTAATAAAATTTTGAACCCTATATGAGTTTCACCTCCTCATTTGCAGCATAAATACTACATTGGAACTCATTGTAAAGGGGAATTTGATGACTCTTTGAAGTAATACATAGCTCTGCTGAAGTTGAAAGGAAATTTATGTTCTGGAACCTGTTGATGTTTTAACCTGTTTGTTGATGGAGAAAGCTTTGTCATTGGATCCCTGAGCTTGGTGGTTGGTGAAGTACTCTAAATCTGTTATTGTTATTTCTTGTTTCATTATGTTTCACCATTCTTTGTTACAGTAGAGTATAAAGTTTAGGCTAAGAAATGTCTTTTGAAAGCACCTTAGTTCTGTTTACTCTTCACTGTCTTTATGTTTTCTGCTGCTAAGATATTCTAGAGAATTCTTAATTGCTCTCTAGAAACCTTATGCTTTTTTACTTCTCAAATAGTTCAATACAGTTGGCCTCAAGAATGATTTATGGTTTTTCCTACTTACTTGCTGCTACTTGAAAACTGTTTCTGAAGTCTCCCTTCAAAGCACCATTGTCCAAAGTTTTCCAAAGAGGTTTTGTTCCGATCATACCCTTTTTACTTGCTCAAATAATTGTTTTGAGGGTCTTTATAGCTGTAATCAAAGATGTCTAGGAGTTCCCTCCTCTATGAATGCAGTTATTTGTGAATCTTGAACGTTTTCTTATCCTTGAAAGTGAAATATTTGGATGAAATAGAGCGTTCCTCGACTCCTAGATTTTATTTGAAAAGTTTGTCTTGAAATTGTTATTTGCTGAAGTGTGGTTTCTAGAATTTATGGTTAGCCCTGTTTATGGAATGCCTCTTCATGTTTAGATAATGTTTTAAGTCCCTTTGTTGAGAAGTACATATAATTAAGGATTCTTAATTGCCCTTAGTTCTACTTTTCATTCTAAACCTTTGATGTCCATTTCATTTCACCTGAAAGACCTTGTAGATCCACTGGCCAAGTTAGATTTTCCCTTTGATATCCCTGATTCATCTACAAACTTGTTACAATTTCCACTTGAATCCATTGCCCAATGACTTAGGGATTTCCCTTTTCTATCTATGCTGCCTAGATCATCATGCCCAACCAAACAATAAAACAAACTCATGTTTCATAACTAGGCTAAAATCGATCCTTAAAAGCAAACAAGCTCACATCATTGCAAATAATTGAGAGATCCCTCTCTGAGACTAGGAAGGCTAGGTCCGAGAGCTCTAAAGATTGGTTTTGATGTTGCCTTGTCACTTGGTATGCCAATCTGCCAAATCACAGGACTCCAACACCTCAAATAGAATTGCCCATGTCCTTAAGAGAAATAATATCGCCTCTTATTTTAGACCTATATGTACCATCAAGAATTCTCTTGGATCGGTTAAGGACCCTATAGACCCAAAGGACATGAAAGGAATTTATTTAGTACCTTGCTCCCGTGGTACTCCCTATATTGGGGAAACTGGTTGATCCATTAGATAGAGAGTCTGTGAGCATGCTGCAGACATTAGGCACAATTGATCCCACACTTCTGCTTTTGTGGAGCATGCTGGGAAGTCGTGTCACCATGTTTGCATTGAAGATTCCAAAGTCCTTGCTAGGGTGGATCACTTCCATCATAGAAAGCTAAGGGAGGATATTGAAATTGAGATACATCCTAAAAATATCAACATAGATGATGGGTGGAAATTAAGTAAGAGATGGATTCCAACCCTCTCTAGGTGATTCAACCTCCACGTGTTGTTGTCCCTTGTCTCTGTTTTTATCCTCGTCCCTTTGTTTTGATTTTTTCTCCTCTTCTGTTTGTATCCTTTTCTCTGGTTTATGTTTTTATGCTATCTCCTCTTTTTTAGATATTTCCCTTATTATTATTTTGGTTATATATATATTTATTTATTTTCCCCCCCTCTTTGTTTTCCCCTTCCCCCCCTTTTTTATTTTTTTATTTTTAAATTTTTTATATTATTCAATATTATTCATTTACCCCTTCCCCTTATTTTAATATTATTCCCTTTATTATTATTAATTTCATAATTTAATCAATTTACTAAATTATTATATTCTTTGGTGACGCTTCTAAATAATATTTTTAAATATTTAAAACTTTTAAATTCTCTAACTAATTTACTAAATAATGGCTAGTCCCTTCCCCTTATTTTAATATTCTTCCCTTTATTATTATTAATTTTATAATTTAATAAATTTACTAAATTATTATATTATTTGTTACCCTTCTAAATAATATTTTTAAATAATTATAAAATTTAAATTCTCTAACTAATTAACTAAATAACGGCTAGTTTTAACAGCTATCACCGGGCAATGATGCATCCTTACTATTTATTCAATGAGATCGATTTCCTTATTCACCTTGTCTTGAGGATGAACCACATTAGATGGTTCGAAACGTCGACCAAATCCTAATGATGTGATTAATCCGAAAGACATTTATCTACATTATGGATCACAAAAGTCTTAGATCTAACAAACTGATATATTTATGCTTTTCAATAGGGGGTAATGATTTAGACAGTTTCACCATCTTTGGGTCTTGTTCATTTCCTATGTTGCAGTCTTCCACTTCAGCTCCAGTGGGCTCAATTTTGGGCTTTTTGGCTGCATCGTTAAATTCAAACAATTTCTCTAAGGGAACTAACCCTCTAGGCAAAACGTTGTCTTTCAATTGAAATATTTCTAATTCCTCTGTTTCTTGATCTATCTCTTGTAATTCTAACTTATTTAAATTTTTATTCACAGGGTTTTCTAACTCAAAATTTACATCTACATTATTTTCTAAATCACAATCTACATCTATGTTAGCAACTTCAAATTCATCCATGGATTGCAATTTTTTTTCAATTTGTTGATCATTTCCAAAAACTTGCCAATATCTAATGTTGTCTAGGACAATTGGCTTTTTTTTTACCTCCACTGTGTATTGATGACTAAGAAGGAAGGGCAATTTGCAGGTACTGGTAGAAGTGGCCTGACCAACAACCAAAATACTTTGATATCTAGGGATTACTGACAAGTTATATTCCACAAAACATTCCAAAAAATCCAAGATAACATTTTTGTAGGCTTTTAATCTAGGGTGTTTAGTAGAATATTCTCCCTTAATCTGTTTTATTATCAACTCAGAATCTCCATGAACATAAATTATTTTAGCACCTAGATTTTTAAAAATTGTAACCCTAGAATCAATGCTTCATATTAAACTATGTTGTTTGTACTTTGAAAGTTTATCTTATATGAATGTCTCTGCATGGTGGGTTCCTAAATTTGAAACCCATACTCCTACTCCTGAACCTTCTTTACTAACAACTCCATCAAAGTGCATATTCCAAAGAGATTCAACGTTTGTATTATTTTCCACTATTTCTGTTTTGTATTCTGCGATTTCGCAAAGATCAATTTCTAAGTTGGAAATATGTTTTTCCATATCCCCATCATTGTACAAAATGAATGAGTCAAGATCTGAGTGGACAAAGTATAAGGGATAATTGTGGGGTTTCTCTTGACTACTGACCATGAAATTCATTAGTGTCTCCCTATATAATATCATTTGCTGACCAAACACTGGGATGGTAGCAAAGGTCATGTCCATTTGAAGGGTTCCTTGCAACTTAGCTCCCCATGAGAGAGACACAAACATGCCATTCTTAGGGGGTATGTCTACAACAACTATGTCCATCACCAAGCTCTTGGATGGAATTTGTGCTAAAGTGACACACAATTCCTTAATGAGACCTAATCCCTTTACCTTATTTGAATCAAAAGAGTACATATCTTTGTACGGTATAGTGATGTCAAGTCCTAGATTTTCCATGACAGCCTTAGGCATAAGGTTGTGTGAGGCTCCTGAGTCTAGCATGACATTGTGCAAAATTTTGTCATGAATATTTAGACTAATATAGAATGGAGGTACACCTCCTTCTTGAGGTTTTCAATCTACTTTAGGCCGAAACAAAATTTCAGGTTGATCATTAGCCACATTGATTGTATCTGCACCTTCCCTTATATTCAGAGCTTTCATTACTTGGGACCTATATACATTCTTATTCATAAGCTTTATTAATGGAATGGGTATCTTAAGCTTTGCTAATTCATGTTCAATTTTGAATGCTGTTTGAATTTTTTTTGAGTTTATGACATCTTTATTTTTAGCAACATCCCTTTGGGTAATGTTTTTCTGCTGGTTGGTGGATGAAACACCTGTTTGAGTTTTTTTGAAGCAATATCAAAGATATTTTTTGTTGGATTTTATGGAGTCTTTTTAGATGGAATTCATAAATTTTCTTTGTAGGGGTATTTGCAGTATTTTTACTTTGAGTTTCAACAACTTTCTTGGTATGGTTGTCAGTGGTTTTCTTACTACTAAGGTTATACTGCTTATGAACTTCCATGACAGCGTTTTCAAAACCTTGTTTATAGTCATCCGATTCCTCAGAATCCACTTCAGTTTGTGAAAGAAGAAAAATATCTTGTTCTTCTTGAGTAAGAAACACTGAATCATCATCATTTATCCCCATTAAGTTGATTTGAGTGTCATTTAGGTCTTCAACTGTTTCACCCTCTTCATCAACATAGTTCTCTTGAAATGGAGGCCTGACCTGTTGGTTTGGTCCCTTTTGTTCCCTTTGTTTGATTTATGGTGGGTTCCTCTTAAAATCATGATTTCAAATTTGAAGACCAGGTTGGTTTTCTCTAGGAGGAGCCCTATTAGTAATATTCATTCTCTCCATAATTCTTTCCATAGTTCTAACTAGGGAATCTATATTAGCATCAACAGAGGAGGTAGATTGTTCCTATTTTATGGTTACTTTTCTCTCAGTCCTAATCTTAGCTCTCTTGGATAAAAAATTGGCCTCTACATTGACAACATCTCTCTGCATCTCTTCCAGGGTTGCAAAATTTATTTCTCTTAATTGTTAAGACATGTCAGCATTGAAACCATCCGGTAACTTAATTAGGGCTAAACCTTGAGGGGGCTTAATGTTTGCTGGAATTGCATTGTAAACATTGTTAAAATCTGGTGCAGTAATCCTGCACACTCTCTCCAGGGGCCCTTCTAATGTTCTCATATTATGATAGGATCTGAAGGGGGTTTTTTCTTATTCTCCCATATATTGAGGAATACTTGGTGAAAACCAGTGAGATCATTTATACTGGCTGGTGCTAAAGCTTTGAACCATTTTCTAACTTCCCCGGTTAGAATTTGAGAAAAATGTCTCATTTTAACATCTTCCTCATCAACTTCTTGAAGATCAAAATAATCATTCATTCTGTCAACATGTTGCTGAGTAGTGACGGGTATAGTACCATCAAACTGAGGGATTCTAGTTTGATATTCCTGGGGCATATTATGCAAAGGTTCAACCAAAAACAGGGGAACATACCTTGCTGCCATGATTGGGTTTTTGGGATAAAAAATAGACGAGGCTATGAGGGGTGTAGGTGTAGGAGTTCCTTATAGGTTGAAACATTGTCTGAGATGCTATTCGAGAAGTAGTGGAGATTATAGAGGAAGTGGGACTAGTTGATGTAGGATGAACATATTGAAAGGAAGCAGAAGATGCAACTATTTTTAATGTAGAGAGTTCAACATATTTTTGAATGTAAGCTTCATGCACAACTTAAAAAAGGTTTGATACTAGATCTTGTAATTTGTCAAAGTTTTGGAGGATTTGCAGATCAGATTCTGGTTCGAAAGATTGACTTTCAAATGTAAAGAGTTGTAGAATTGATTGATCAAACATTGATTCTTTCACAAAACTCTCAGACTTAGTCCTAGATAGACTGTGTTCAAATGGTATGTCAAACTCAATATCTTCTAAAGTGACAAAACTCTCAGGGAAAGAGTTTTCTTTGGGTGGGGGACTGCTGCTTCCCTGACTTCAGCTAAATTTATTTTTGTAATCAAATTTTCAGGGTCGTCTACAATCTTAGCAGGTTCTGGATCAGGATGAGATCCGGTGTAAATTATTTTCTGAGCCACGACTAAAATTTTAAACACACACAACTATTTACAAAATTGCACAACCTCTAAACATTTATTTTTGAAAGTTAAAACATTAATTTTATTGAAATAATTTGTTTTAACTAGGGAAATGAGTTTGCAAAAAGTTCAAAGTGTGCTCGTTCCCCAGTTGAGTCGCCACTATGTTATCACTTCGTAATTTTCGAGGTTGTAAAATAAACTAGAAAGGTAACCACAAAACCACTTTGGAGTTTAGGATCTAGCCTTCCTAAACTCAAAGAGGGATCTCTCTGTCAGATTTAACTTTGTTTGTATTTGAGATATTAGGCAAGTTATGAATGTTCAGTTGCTTGTTTGATTGATTGATATTGTTTGATTTGTTTGGTTGATTAAATGCCTAAATTTCCATTGGGCTATGGAGTCTATAACCTAACTTGGATCTATTTCAGATTTTCAAAAGGGATTTCAGAGGGCAAGGTAGCTAAACTAATTGGATCATGTAAATTTAAATGATGTTTAAGAGAAGGAATGAAATAGGTTCCATTAAGAAAAAGAGCTTTTAGGAATTCTTTAACTTAATTTCAGAAGAAAACATTTAAATCATTCACAACCAAAAACATAGTGTATTTTACAACAAATTCTGTTCTTCAACTTTCTGTAAAATAATTTATATTAGGAATACATAAGCATGGAAAACAGGGAAATAAAATCATAGAAAATGAGAGAAGCACTTCACCAATAGTTTAAGACATGAATCCTGTGAAAGAGTCCTTATTAATGATCAACCCATCAAATTTGAAAAAGTACAATAGCCTTATGGAGTGCACAAATCAACCGTCAATACTTCGAAATTTGAAGTACTTATAAAACTATTTACAATTTTTTTTGTCATGACAGATCAAGATATATTTTAGGAATATCTAAAAAAAATTTATAGGGCAAGTTGGAACTGTTCGAATGCTGGCCCTGATTTGAAGGAGGTTGTTGTTGATCTATCTCTTTGACCCTTGCTGCACTATTGATCCTGTTGCTGAAGATAGAGTTACTCATTTAGTCTAGTAACTCGCATACCTTTTCCCACCTTTCTTCACTTGGAGTAGATAATTTAGTCACTCTTCTGTAGATCTCATCTACTTCTGTATACTTGGAAAAAGTAGGCTTGATGACAAAAATGTGATTGACCTCATGCTAGATACTTAAATCATTTTCTAGTGCCTCGAGAAAAGCTTTCCCTGTAATGCTGCCCAATATGCCTGCAAATTTAGAACCATATTTAGATATATCCATCAATTTCTTGTTATAATAATCTAAGGTGATTAATTTATCATTTATTACAAATAAAATTGGAAGTCCTTTATTGTTCAACACTTCAATATTGTTGAAGAATCTGTTGACACCAATTTCCATCCCCTAACATTTTTCTTCCAACTGCAACATGAAGTTCCTTTTAGTTAACACTTTCTTGAATTCTAGTATTGTATTAGTCCTGTCTTCAATATGCAATTCTTCCAGCTCATACTTGTTCTTAGAATTCAGAAATTTGATGAGGTTTGTAGATTTCGTTGGCTTGTCTCCTAGCGAATCTCTGATATGCTCAATTGCTTCCTTAGACTTCTGAAATAATTCATTCTGCTAAAAAATAATTTGAATGGAAGGCCAAATTTCGTTCATGGATTTATGGATATATATCGATATGTTTTCCTTAGCTTGGGCTAAGGTTTGAGCATTGGAAACCTCTTTCCCTAATTTTTGTAGTCTTTGTGTGAGTCTCTGAGACTTCTGTACTTCGACCATATATGAATTTTCTATCCTTGTTTTCTTTTCTTGTATGGCCTTAACTCGTCCTTGTAATTTTTTTATTTCTTCTCCTTGTATGGACATGTCCTCCATAGCCTTTGTAAATTCACCTGCAACATCTAAGTCCTTGGATGTTGCTATTGCTGATGTATAGGTCCCTGCTATAGTTGAGGCATCCATTCCTGTTTTGGGTATTGCGGTAATAGGTATAGCCTCCAATGGGACTAAGGCTAACCATGCATTCGGTTCCTTTTCTTTTACTAATTTCTCCAATTCCACTTCCATGTTCCTGATTTGTGCATTTTGCTCCATGATGAGTTTGAGCATGTCTTCCTTTTGGCTCTCTGTCTCTCCCATTTCTTTAGTCTGTGGGTCGTCAGTGGCTGGTAATTTTAACTGTTTCTTGAGTGCTGCAATGTTAGCATTCTTCTTTTTGATAAGTTCTTTTGCTGCTTTGACATTGGCTAGGTCATATCCTATTTTGATAACTAGGTCTTCTAAGGATTTAATTTTATTGTCCTCGGCTAGAGAAGAGAGCTTTTCAATCTTTAACTGTGTTTGGACATTGGTGAGTGACAATTGCAACTTAGAAGCATTCATCAAAGTGTTTGTCAAAAGAGGGTTGCTTATAATTTGTTGTTGTTTGAGGATAGGAGATCTGTTCTTGTAAGAATTCCATCTACATTCTTCCCTTCTCTGTGTCAAAAACTGATAAAGTCTGTGTTGAGCAGTGGTTGCCTACTTCCAAAATTTAGTATAAGTACTGGTTTTGAGGATTTCATTCTTAATTTTTATTTCTTTCTACTTGTAAAAAATGCTCTTCTCCTTTTGTCCTTGGATCAGCTTGGAGGTTTGAGCTTTGCTTGAATTTCCCTATGAAACCGACGATGCTAGAGAGCTTGTAAATGCACTGCCCGATTGTGTTGAAGAATGTGGATGCTTCAACACTATAGTAGGTGGTTGTTATCCCTCCTTTGGAAATCTATTTTGGGAGTTGTTTTCATCTTCTTCCCGTAAATTTTGAATTCCTTTGCTGAGAGCTCAATGACTGAAGGGGATCCATCTTCTCTTAGTATTTATTCTATCTTCTCCTGTGGTGTGGGAATATGAGAAGTAGAGGTGGACAAAAGCTGTTATTCTTCCTCCTTTAGTGTGTTGTCCACCCACTCATTCTGGTTCATGTAATTCTCAATGTCAGGCCTCTGAGTGTGAACATATGGAGTGGCATTGTGCTCCACCCTTAGCTTGGAAATTAGGCCAAATGGGTCATATGACCATGTGAAGCTCAAGGGGAACTTCATCTGCTTTAGAATGTTGTCTGCTTCCTCACCTGCTGTCCCACTGTTAGAAATAAAGGGGAAAATATGGGTTTTTATCCTGAACTGAAACTTATTTTTAGCCGTAGCAAAATGAATCTCATCTGAATTGATCATCTTCCTGATGTATTCTAAGGAAAATACTCTCATTTGGAGGTAATTGGGCAGCATATAGGGTGGAAGATTAGACCCATACACTCTTATTTCAGTGTAATCCTGGTAAAGGTACCAGTCTCCTGTCTTGGCCTTCACTTTGAGGTGTAAAAATTTCCGAATTTCATCACTGACTCTGGGTTCTGTACTGTTGGTCAGTAAAAACATGGTTGGATGAAAAAAATAATCTATGTAGTCTTTGAAAGTGTATTCATTTGAATCCTTCCTTACCAAGGAATTCCATAAAATAAATGACTGTGGATTTATTTCGTCATCCAACTTCTGGAGTGTGAATGGGAACCTATCTGCTTGATAGTATATGAACATGTAAACAAGAATTGAGGCATACTTGAACATTCCTTTAGTTTGTAACTTAAGGAATTGTTCATGAATGCTGTGAGCAATAAATTCACTGAAATTGAAAATAAAAGAGGGTTTCTCATCAGTGGAAAAAATGGATAGGAAACCTAGGATAGGATCATCCATCCATTCATCTAAATAATAGCCTAATAAGCATGAAAGCACATAGATGATCTATTTGGTTTGGTCTGGAAACATAGATGAGGAACATGGTGGATTCTTCTTGGGTAACTGGGCATTTTCAGGTAAAAAGATTTCAAAAATCTAGGATCTCTTGGACAAGTTTAATTTCTGATATAGGGCATTGAGGGCTTCCACTGAGAAAGGGGTGTTGGACTCAATTTGGGGAACTTGCATCATCTAATTGATTGTTTCAAGGGTAATTGTGAATAAAACTTCTCCACTTGGGGCTACAAAAACTCTATGATTGGGTAAGTAACATGCATGGCATCTGCAGATGAACTAAAGGAAATGGTGGGTTTGAGGAAAGATACGCAAAGGTAAATTGGACTCCCAGAGTTTAATTTCATCATTCTAGTCAAAATGATTGTCTTCGAGCGAACAATACGATTCGAACAGATCAAATTCACACTTTGTCTCTGTGATCTTATAATCTCTGTTAGCAAGGGGAATGTGATCAAGGTCAAATGTAGGAGCGATCATCGGGTTGTTTGAATTGTCACTGTTTTTCTTCTTGGAAGGCATTTTGAAAATTTAAACTGTAGGAAAAGGGAGGTGACAGTGAAAGATTATAGGGAATTTTGCTTACAGTCAACCTTTGGTGATAGGGATGACTATTTACATGCATTTTACTGGTTCTTCATCGTGTTTTGAGAAGTTGGCACTATGCAAAAGATTAAGAACGAGGAGGAGTGATTGAATGAGTGAAAAATCATGCAAATGGTGTGAAATGGGTAGAGAGGGACATTTTTATGGTAACAACAGAGGTCCGTTGAAGGCGCGGGACCGTTATGAATCGTAAACAGTAATCCCGGGAAAAAATTGAATGCATAACGGTCATGCTAGGTATCAGAATTGGAGTGGAGGTGATGGTGCGAAGGGTGTTGGCGGGAAAAGGAATGCGGGTTGGTGGTTTTCGGAGGGGTGTCAAAGTGGTAAGTGAAATATGGAGGGGGGGTGCGAAAAGGTGTGGGATTGACACGTTGCGTGGGGCCAGCGGGGGACAAACCGCTTTTTGGACCCCCCCTCCGACGATAAAGCTAGGATGGGAAGGGGCGGCGAAAGGCATCGTGGACTGTTGATGTGAGATGATGTTGATCAGAACATCAGATCATGAGCATGATTTATCGCTACGCGACAAACACCTTTTTTGATTATGCACTTTATTACATTATCTCCAACACTTAGGATAAAAACATATAATGCGCCTAAACTTAGGATAAAACTACAAATAATGTAAAACATACATTAATATCTTTTAAACCCTTTTTATTTCAATTTTCTCCTAACCTAAGACTAATTTTGACTGTCAAGGGTGCATTTAGACGTGCAAACCCTTGTTTTATTTTTCTTTGAAAGGGAAAATCATCTACCCTAATCCTATCTATTCATTTTTTTTCATTGATCCAGCTTAAACAATTTGATCAATTTATTCATCTACCTAACTATTTTTAGCCAAGATTAAACAATTTGGATAAATTATTCCTCTAATCTAATTAACAGTCTTTCAAAATTGTTTGACCATGATTACACTGTATGATCTAAAAAAACACTATGGTTGTGGCATTTTAAACAAGCTGCACACAACATTCTATTTATTCTTAAAAACAAACTATTAATCTGGTAGTGGCATTTGAATTTGCATCACTTTCACATCTATTTTTCTTTTTTTTTCATGGGGTTCTTTCATCATCATTTTTTTTCTTTCTCTGTTTTTACGTTTCTTTATTCTATTTTTCTTTTCAAATACCCTATTTTCATTTTTATTTATTTATATTTTTTTGGAAATCATTTGAAAAATTCAATATTATTTACAATTTCATATGACTGAGAGAAATATTCAATCACCTTGTGATCCTATGAATTATAGGACCCTAACAAGTAGAACAGTCTAGACACCTTACAAAAAAATGTCTTTTCACTACTTAACAAATTTCAAATTCTTTATTAATTTGAAATAATAGCATACAAAATCCAATATTATATTCTCTAGCTCAAGTGAACAATAACATTGGAACAAACCAAATAATAGTATACAAGCCCAATTCCACATGCCAATCCTTCCTTTTGAGGTTTTTTATCCTCCAATAACCAATGTGACAATAGTGCACAAACAATTTTCTAGATGATCCAAATTCTTTGTTACTATAATTTTAGAGGAAAATTCCATGATAATGATAGGAAAAATGTTGTGGATATTCCATTGGAGAATTTGTCACAACATATTTACTAAACTATTTAGAAAAATTGAAATGTAAACTATGAAGCTTTATTTCTCCTTAAATTTTTGGATCTATTAATTTCTGTTTATTGCATTTGTATGCGAATTATAATTATGGAGAAAATAAATAACAAAAAAATAAACCACAATGGCACAAGATATAACGTGGGAAATCCTTTTAGGAGAAAACCCAGGTAGAAGGTGAGGTTGCTCTGCTCTTTTGCTCTGAATGGTAAATGGATGCAAGTACAAGGAAGTGAGGCCTATGGCCTATGAGATAAATATAGTGCACAAATGCTCCATGTTTTCTTTCTCCCTATCCACTCATAGCTACTCTGCCCACCTATGAACAAAATGCACTAGAATAGAATGAAACCCATTTTCCTCTGAATGACTCAATTATAACACAACTCGATGGCCTTATAGTGGTTAGGTTTGACTCCTTCAACTCTTAAAAAGGGTTACAATATTGACTTTTCCATATTCTACTTCATTATTATCATGTGGCTACCCCATTTTCCATGAATATTTGGGGTTGACATGACATCCTCTCAAATTATGGTGGTCAAATCGAGAAGGTCACCTTCCGAGTAACATAACTTTTGCATATAGATTTCGTCTTAGTCAATTGTTGCGTCGTTGGAAAGGTATATATGTGTAAGATAACACAAAAACATGCCGCACTCAAGAGAAAAAAAATTACCCCCAAAAAACACCCTTTGATGCCTCAAATTTCTCCTAGAAGGTTTCAAAGCCCAATTTTCCAAACATGGTCCTACCGGTAAAAATAGTCTACTAAGCTAGTTCCTCCAGTTTTTGCACTCTAGAAGCTTCAATATAGATGCCAAACAATGTACTGATCCAATATAGATTAGATAGAATAAACTCTTCTTGCTTTGGTTCAACCTCTTTTTCAAGTCTATACTTATGCTTTTTTTATAACAATCGAGGTTTGTTTTACTCCTTGATCTCAGGCTTCAAATCTTCCATCTTCAAAATGGAATGAAAAAAATAAACCAAATTATAAATTGTGAGGATTCAATACAACTAAATCTAAATTTAATCCAATTATTAATAAAACACAACTAAAAACTAAAAAATAAACCAAATTATGAATTATGAGGATGTAATACAACTAAATCTAAATTTAATCCAATTATTAATAAAACACTACTATGAATTATGAGGATTTAATACAACTAAATCTAAATTTAATCCAATTATTAATAAAACACAACTAGAAAAAAACTAAAACCACAATAATTAAAATTCAAGTAAAATAAATAAAAATAAACTAAAAATAAAGTAAATATATCTAAACTAAAGTAGTAAAATTAAAATTAATTTAAAAACGAAATAAAATAACTCAATAACCGGTAATTTTCATTTTGGAATTCGATGGCGATTCTCCCTCTTTTCCTTTATGATACATGCTTTTATGCTCTCCTTTTGATGCTATTGTTGCATGTGTACCTTACTATAAATGGTTCACTTTTCATGTGATTTCCCAACTTTGATCTCCTTGGAACCAATGCAATCACATTGTATCACTTTAGTAATCTCGTGATATTGGGCATATAATCCTTCGTCTTAGCAATTTATAGACTCCTCGGACTCTATCCCCTTTTTCATGATCTTCAATAATATCTTCACAATGCAATAATCATGTGCTCATATTACAATGATTTTGTGACTATTACGTCAACAATATTTGGCAATTTATGGAAGAAATAAAAATACTTTGATGTGAACAATTTATGCCTACAATGTGAAGATGTGTTGATTTGATTCCATTTGATCCTTCTTTTATGAGTTAGCTTCATTATTTTAAACAATCATGTCCTTTTTTCCATAGGCTAGATACATTTTTAAGAAATAAAGTATCTCATGGAAATCTTGAGCACAAATTTTCTCAATACAAATAGTCAGGTGGTTTCTCTTTTCCTCGGAAGCTTTGCACAACACTATCATGCTACAATCTCATAAAGTATGTATCTCTATGATTGGTGTAACAAATTTTGTGAAATTGTGGTACAAATTCCTCATATATCGTGGCACAAAGTGTGGATCTTTATACTAGTAGCTTTTTCTTCTGGTGTCTCAAATAAGGTTAATTTTGTTCCTCATTTTACATTATGATTTATTTATTTATTTTTCTTCGATATTCTGTTTTCACAAGATAGGTTCTCTCTATGATATTGATTTTGATGGGGAAGGAGGCATGAATAAAGGTGATCTTCACATCAAGTAACTGATAATTAAGTTCTCACAAGAGCTTTTGAAGCTCTGCGATACATGCATTTGATCCCAAGAGGCATAAGGTGTGTAAAGTCCCCTCTTTTTAGATAAGCAACTCAACCAATATAACCAAAACAAAATATCACATCAAATAAATTCAACCAACATAATAGACCTAATTATTAATACCGTTATAAAATTCCTTTTTGCTAAACAAATAAATCAACCCTCATACCATAAGCAATAATACCATAGTAAACAAAATCAACCAATATATTCAAATTTATTTGATTAATTTGACATGAAATTGCATATTGGAGCATCCTTTTGAGTTACAAAAACAAAATTTTGAGGTCCATAAATAACCATGTGTAATGGCACAATTTGTAAATTAATATACTGGAGAAGATTCGACGGCTAGTTTAATCCTTAATTTTGATGCCATGACTCAGTAAATGATGACTCAAAATACCGAGAAAAAATGGCACTGGATAGGGCAGAAATAATATGGGGTTGAAACTACCCACAAAAAGATACCCTCAACTTGTTGGTAATAACTAGTATGACTTCCTCAAGTGATGCCAAAATATGGAAATGAGTGAATCGACCCTCTTTTTCCTACAAAAACTATAGATGGAAAATGCAACCTCCAAAAATCCCATGATATCTGGTTGTACCCATAACCTGGCAATGGGAGGAGTCTTTAACAATAAATATTAGCAAAATATCTAACTGATATTTCCTTTTGATCATATAGGATGGATGCTTTCACCACCGAAACCAATTCGCTTAAGAGTTTCACCCTTAGCACTCCAAAGCCATAATAGATTTCCAAATTGATATGAGGAAATGATTACGCATGCCCAAAGAGTGACCTACAATATCTCTTTTATAATTTTTTTTTTTTACCTTTTTAACTAAATCAATGTCACCTTCACATGTTGCTTGTTCACCCAAATGACATTTAAATAAATAAATTAATTTATCTCCATTTTTTGACTGACTATATCCTATGAAAATCAAATAGGCCATTAAGTCATTCTTCTTGAGTGATCATTCGGGGAGGAACATTAAAATCCTCCCTTCCTGATATTTTTTGCCCTTAAGCAATTGCAAACTAGGATGTTGCAAACTCTGTTGTCCTTCCCACATAGCGTCCTCTACTGACAAGTATTTCCACCTAATAGGATACTCTTTGATCACTTTGATCCTCAATTTGATTTCCTTGACTTCCAAAATCTTCTCAGGGATAAATACCATTTTTTCGTTCTCATCCAATGGGGGTAACTCTATTGAAGTAATAACTTGATGTCCCAATTCCTTCTTGAGGCATGATACATGAAAATAATTATGAATCTTGCTCCCTTATGGAAGCTCAAGCTCGTAATCTACTTCCCCAACTTTCCTGATTACTCTGCAGGAACCATGAAACCGCGATTACAACTTCTCTATACCAATTTTATTTAGATAAGATTGTCTGTAAGGCTACAAATTAAAGAAAATCAAGTTTTCTACCTCAAGACTGCGCTCAACCCTATTCCTATCTGCAATCATATTATATTGGTTTTGGGTAGCTTACAATTTTTTCTTAAGGATCTTAAGGATATCTTGGTTTTCCTGTATCTAATATTTGGATTTAGGAGCCCTACTATCCCAAAATGTCAAATCCACAAATCAAGGAGCTTCATATCCATACAATGCTTAGAATTGGGTCATATCATGATGTGTGGTAAGTCACCATTGTAGCAATGTTATCCTAGATGCAACCACTTAATCAAAGTGTTATGTTGTCCTAACACATAGTTATGCAGATACCCCTCAACTTATTTTTTTACAATCTCAATCTGGTCGTCCATTTGAGGGTGATAACTGGTACTAGGAGTCAACTCAGTGCCAACCAATTTGAATAAATCCTGCCAAAATGCACTAGGAAACTCATTATCACAATTACTGACAATGTACTTAGGTATTCCATGGAGTGTAAACTCATCCCTTGAAAACAACTTTTCCCTATGCGCTACCTTATCCTCTAGCGAAATTGTGAATAAATGCATGCATTTGGTCAACCAATCAACGACTACATAAATGAAATATCGGATTTGCACCTTCGGTAGACTTGTGATAAAATCGATTGACACAGTCTCCCACTTTGTTCTGGAATGGGAAGAGGCTAAAATACAATTATAGGATGAGTATGCTATGAATTTTTCTACTAAAAAGTCATACACTCCCTCACATGTTGTAACATGTCATCCTTGAGGCCCTTCCATGAGAACTTCTCTGTAATACGCCTAAAATTTTTGAAGTATCTAGGGTTCTCTACTAAAGGTGTATCATAAGTAGCCCTCACAATATTCTTCTTAAGTCTGGACTCAGGGAATAAATATATTTTGTCCTTTTAGAAGATAATTTCATCCACCAATCAGTACCCATCATCCTAAATGTCACCATCTATGAAAACACAAACAAACTTGTTCTTTGAATATTCCACCCGCATGTGTGATTTCTAATCAACTAAAAACTCCATAAGGGAACATGCTACTGATTACCTGGAAAGGGAATTAATAACAATATTTTTCTTTCCCTTCATATACCCAATGTCATAATTATAAGATTGTGTCTTACTCATTTCCACTTCCTCTCATTTACGTCCTTATGTTCTAGGAAATATAAAAAATTGTTGTGTTCAGTCATAATAAATTTTTTTCCGTCGACCACATATTGTTTGAACTTATCCAAAGCATGCATAATGACAAGCATATCCTTTTCATAGATGGGTATAACCTTGATAGTTCCCTAATATTCCAACTCTCAAACACTATTTGATGTCTTTTATGCATCAAGATAGCTCCTATAATGATCGGAAATTGATTGTTAGTTATTTATGTGCTAATATCAGTTTTAGATTTGTAATGAAAGTGCTTATGTTTGCTTTTTGTACAAGGGTTTATAGATGTGCTTATGATTGGTAAACAAACAAACTTGATGAGATTAAGTTGATTTCATGAACATAAAAGCATGGAAATTAAATGTTGAACAACAACATATAAACAAAGAACAAACATAGACAACTGAGTCAAATACACATGGTTTTGATGAAGGAGTTCACCCCTCTTGGGCTACATCTCCTTGGTCCAGCTTCCATGGCATGGGCCTTTGTATTAGCTTCAATTATGAAAAAATGTTGTTTACAGTCTCTTGTTGCCTCTGCAACCTTCTCCAATGGCTCAAAAACATCAAAATATATCAAGAATGACTCTTCCTAAGCCAAAATTGGTCAAAAATTGCATCAGTTATGGAAAAAACCAATTTTCCTACAATTTCTCTACTAATTCTGGAAATTGTCTAGCTAACTCCACTAAATTTGGAGCTCCGCCACATTTGGCAGACTCCGCCAACTTCGCCGCCAACCTGAAGGTTTTAACCCGCTATAGAAATTATCTACAAACGAATCTTAAAAACATAAAATAAACAATAGTGAGAGCATAAAACATAAAACAAATATACACAGAGATTTTCCCTTGGATCCCAAATCGGGACGACCAACTTGATTTTTCATTATATTCCTTTTTAGTGTTACAACACATATATATATAAATTCCGAAGCATACATAAGCCCCAATCCATTAACCCCGGATTAGAACATAACTGTAGTTCCCTTGACTGGATCTACAAAATACTAGGGGCCGAAAACCATCATGCCCCAAATCCATGTGCAAACCCATGTACAAAACTATGGGTGGGTTCGCCCACCAAAAAATAAGGTCCAATTTTTTTTTTTTTTTTTTTTTTCCCGGGGTGCTACTTCGGACACCAAACAGGGGGGGCTTCCGCCCCCCTGTGACCCCCCTACTGCGCCCAACGCAACTTACATGGGGGGCTATCCCCCCCCTTTGACCCCCCCGCGCGTGACTAGTCGTGGAAAGAATATAACACATACCCAACATTCTCCCACTTGTTGTTTTCTTTCCAGAGGGGGCCACAGGAGAGCTTAGTCATTAGCCCAGCTCCGCAACACCCATTGTTTCTCTACACCAAGAGAACTTCTGAGTGCTCACAGACTTCGTCAATGCATCTGCAACATTCTTCAAGGTGTCCACCTTTACCAGCAACACCCTTTTAGCCTCAACCATATCTCTCACAAAGTGATATTGAACATCAATGTGATTTGTCTTTGAATGATAAGCATGGTTCTTAGCCAAGAAAATTGCACTTTGGCTATCACAATCTATCCATATAGCTTGCTGCACAAACCCCATACTTCAACACAATCTCTGCAACCAAACTTCTTCTTTGCTTGCATGAGTGGTTGTTATGTATTCTACCTCTGTAGTTGAAAGATCCACTACAGACTGTCTTTTACTCATCCAACTGACTGCACCTCCAAATAGGCTAAAAACATACCCACTTGTAGTTCTTCTTTGGTCCAGATCTCTAGCCCAGTCTGCATCAACAAAACCACGAATGTCCAACACTCTTTCCAATCCCGGTCTTCCTTGGTAGCACAAGCCATAATTACTAGTGCCACACAAATATCTGAAAAATTGCTTCACTGCTGTCCAATTCTCCTTCCCTGGGTTTGACATAAACCTGCTCAATACTCCCACTGCATGTGCAATGTATGGTCTAGTACAGACCATTGCATACATCAGGCTACCCACTGCACTTGCATATGGAACACGGGACATATCCTCCTCTTCTTCTTGTGCCTTGGGACACTGTTCAGTAGAAAAATTTGTACCTACAGGAATTATAATATTCACCGGTTTACTATCTTGAATATTGAACCTCTGTAATATAGTCTCGGCAGACTTCCTCTGGTTTAACCATATCTTCCTCTTTGCTCGATCTCTCTTAATTTCCATGCCCAAAATATAGTTTGCAGCACCAAGATCCTTCATGTCGAATTTGGAGAATGGTTGGGTCTTCAAATCTTGGATAATTTCTTTGTCATTTCCAATCAACAACATATCATCCACATACAAGACAAAATAAATAACACAGTCACCAATTAATTTAAAATAAACACAGTGATCCTCCTTGCTTCTGGTGAAGTCAAGTCCCCGTATATAGGTATCAAATTTTTGATACCACATGCTTGGTGACTGTTTAACGCATACATAGACTTCTTTAACCTGCATACCAGTTCTTTCTTCCCCTTCACCATAAAGCCTTCAGGTTGTTTCATGTAGATCTCCTCTTCCAAATCCCTGTGAAGAAATGTTGTCTTCACATCCATCTGTTCTACCTCAAAATCAAATGCAACAACAACAAATAAAAAGTAATATAATAGAAGTAACTTTGGCAATAGGAGAAAAAATATCACCAAAATCAATTCCCAACACCTGGGAATAACCTTTTGCTACCAACCTATCTTTGTATTTCTCCACCTTTCCTTCTACATTCATTTTCTTCTTAAACACCCATTTGCTCCCGATGGGCTTCCTTCCAGCCGACAACTCCACCAGATCCCATGCCTCATTTTTATGCAAGGATGCCATTTCATCAACCATGGCCTCCTTCCAGAGTTTTCCATCGTCTGAATCTATGGCCTCCCTGATGGTTCTGGGATCGTCATCAATTATAGTTAAAGAAAATTTTTAATAGAAATCAGATGGACTATACCTTTCTGGTTGTCTTCTTTCTCGAACTGATCTTCTCACAACTGGAGTTTGTGGCTCTTCCTCTTCTGAGTCTTCTTTTGTTGTAGACTCTGATTCATCCTCCTTTAGTTCAAACTGTATCTTCTCAGGTTCCTTTGGTAGGACTTCATGTTTAACAACATCTTTCACCTCTCTAAACACCACATCTCAGCTATACACAACCTTCCTTGTTTCTGGGTCATCTTGATACCCAATAAAGGTGCACCTTTCAGATTTATTATCCAACTTTATCCTTTTCTCCTTTGGAATATGTACATATCCATCACATCCAAATACCCTCAGATGTGAAAGAGAGGGTTTCTTACCAGTCTATACCTCATGTGGAGTCTTATCCTCCAACGCTGATGAAGGTGATCTATTAACCAAGTAACATGCAGTCTCCACTGCCTCTGCCCAAAATTCTTGTCCTAACCCGGTACCACTGAGCATGCTTCTTGCCTTTTCCATCAGCATTCTGTTCATTCTTTCTGCAACTCCGTTTTTCTGAGGTGTGTATGGAGTAGTCTTCTGTCGTGCTATACCACACTTCTTACAGAACTCTTCAAATTCCTTCTTGCAGAAGTCCCCACCATTATCTGTCCTCAACACATTTATCTTCTTCTCTGTCTCGTTTTCCACCAGAGCCTTAAATTATTTAAATCTGTCAAAGACTTCAGATTTCTTCCTCAAGAAATATATCCATGTATTCCTTGAGAAGTCATCTATGAATGAAACACAATACACATACTTACCCATTGATGGAACCGACACAGGTCCAAACACATCACTGTGCACAAGCTCTAATATCTTGTTTGCCCTCTTAGCACCAAAAGGAAAATTCACCTGATTATGCTTCCCATATACACAATGTTCACAAAAATTGAAATCCAGAGAGCTATTAGACATACCTTCTACCATACCATTTCCGTGCAATATCCGAAGGCCCTTCTCTCCAGTATGTCCAAGCCTTTGATGCCATAACATGGTATTTTCTCCAGAGACCGCTAGGCTTTCCGCTCCACTTTCGGGAACCACAGAACTGTTGCACCCATCAATAACAGTGCTGCCCTGAAGCTTGTACAAAGTTCCATTCCGAACTCCTCGCATTAATACTAGTGCTCCCCGAACCATCTTACAGGTATCTTTCTCGAACACTGTTTTTACACTTGCATCATCCATCTTGCTTACAAAAATCAGATTTCTGGCCAATGCAGGAATGTGCAGAACAACAGGAAGTGTTCTAATCCTTCCAACTTGCAGCTTCAGCTTGAATTTTCCACGTTTGACAATTCTGGCCGTCCTATCATCACCTAATAAGACATCACTGCCGTCATATTTCTCATACTCGTAAAACCACTCCCTATGGGGAGTGAAGTGAAAGGATGCACCTGAGTCAATCAACCATGACTCGTGATATACATGTGTATTTGAAGAAGAAGCCAAATACACATCCCCACCTTCATCCGAGGTGGTTTTTGCCTCTGCAGAAGGAGCATCATCAGATCCCTTTCCTTTCTTAGGAGCTTTATATTTGCAGTCCTTTTTGTAGTGCCCTTCCTTTTCGCATTTCCAACACACCTTTACAAACTTTCCAGGAGATTTAGATCTCCCACTCGAAACCTTATTCTTGTTTATGTTTTGGGACCTTCCTCGTACATATAAGGCATCTCCATTCTAACCCTCCATATTTCTTCGTCTCATTTCCTTTGACAGCAAGGCTGAGACAATGTCATCAAAATTCAAGGTAGTTGTATTGCTACCTATTGCAATAACCAGATTGTCCCATGAGTCTGGTAGAGAACACAAAAAACTGATGCACTTATCTTCATCTGAGATTTTAATATCAACATATGACAACTGACTTACCACAGTATTGAAGATGTTCAGATGCTCTGTCACTGAGTCTCCATCCTTCATCCTCAGGTTATACAGCTTTTTCCGCAGGAACAATTTATTCACTATAGACTTAGATTGGTACAAAGTCCCTAGCTTGTCCCACAAGGTCTTCGCCGTAGCTTCCCTAGATACATTCAACAATACTGAATCTGAGACACATAACCATATTTTGCTCTTTGCCTTCCGATCCAGCTTCTTCCAGTCTTCATCTGACATTGCCGTTGGTTTATTACCTGGATCTACCACGATCCACTGGTCTTTATCCACCAACAGATCCTCCATCTTGAGCTTCCACAACTCAAAACTCTGAACATTAAATTTCTCGATCTCTATCTTCCCGCCGCTCGCCATCTTCTTTCACCACAAGAATCGATCTCGCAGATCTCCCATTGAATAGGGTATACCTCAGGCCCAAGCAAAAAACCCCTTAGCAGCAAAGGCGTCCCCTTGAAGCCGAAACAACTCTGATAACAAATGAAGGTTTTAACCCTATACAGAAATTATCTGCAAATGAATCTTAAAAAAATAAATAAACAATAGTGAGAGCATAAAACATAAAACATATATACACAGAGATTTTCCCCTGGATCCCAAATCGGGACGACCAACTTGATTTTTCATTATATTCCTTTTAGTGTTACAACACATATGTATACAGGCTGAAGCATACATAAACCCCAATCCATTAACCATGGATTAGAACATAACCATAGTTCCCTTGACCAGATCTACAAAATACTAGGGGCTGAAAACCATCATGCCCCAAAACCATGTGCAAACCCATGCACAAAACCATGGGCGGGTTCGCCCACCAAAAAATAAGGTCCAAAAAAAAAAATTTCCTGGGGTGCTGCCTTGGATCCCAAACAGGGGGGGCTACCGCCCCCCCTGTGACCCCCCTTTTGCACTCGGCGCAACGTACATGGGGGACTATCACCCCCCCTGTGACCCCCCCACACGTGACTAGTCGTGGAAAGAATATAACACATACCCAAAACAACATAACTTCTCATTAAATTAATGATAAGCACACTTTAATGGTGATTAATGTTGTGTTTAGCGCTAATCACGTTGTAAGCCCCACACCCTCCATCATAGTCACATGGTAAGGTTTCATGGTGAGGGCCCTGGTCCCCTCCTCTGCCCGACAGTGGATAACATATAAATTTAAATATAGGCGCACACCCATATTAGTTAAGACTTGATGCGTGGTATGTTGGTTGGTGTGGGAGCTAGCATGGGGGAGGTCGCGAGGTCGATCCCGACCTTCGCCCCTCCTCGGTGATAATAATTTTTCCATAAGAACATTTGAATTGGACCTTGGATTAAAAATATATGCGCCCACTCTTGACTTTGGTTTATGAAATAATGCGCTCCATAAAATTTCCATGGGGGAGGGCACATGGCAACCCCTGGCTGATCCACGTGTCCCTTCTCCATTGGCTCCCAATTTCCACTAGAATCTAAAAAAACAATAATGTACCCATATATAGAAATTTCAACCTTAGAATAGGAAGAAAAATTTCAATTCCCAAGCAACATTGGCGAATCTGATTGTGACACTTGTCACAATGTAATTGGTTGAAAATTGGAGAATATTCCCTGGATATTGGTAAGATGCTGATGGACTTCCAAGTCATCAATGTGTCATTGTTTTGCACATTTTTTACCTGTTTGAGAAATCGAAAAACATGTCATAACTTACTCATACGAACTCAGATTTTGACGAAACAAGTTGCGTTGGATTCTTGGTGATGAGCTCTATCCGGTTGTTCTAGTTTGGAAAATTTATGAGCACTTTAAGTTTTGAGCTAAATACTGAGCCTCTGATCATTCCTCCCCACTAGAAGCCTTTTGGACCTGAAAAGATACTATCAATTGTTCAACAGGTGAGGGTACAACTCCCTCACCCTTTCAATCTCCATCCATTTAGCATTGGAAGGATTTTTTCCCTTGAGTCCCATTCTAAGGTATTCAACATTCCCTCTCCTTGAAGTTCTGGTTCTTCTGTCAAGTATGAGATATTGCTGATGTTCATCAAGATATTCAGGCAAGAAGTAATCTATTGATGGTAGCTGAACATGCTCTCCTTGATCATCAATCAAAGGACGCTAAAAAAATCTCAAATTATTAACATTAACGAAAGAATATATTTGCATATAAGGAGGCAAATCTAGCTTAAATGCATTGCTACCAATATTTTCCAGAATTTTGAATGGACCATAACGGATTGAATTGAGCTTTTTACCTTCCCCTTGCAATATTTCTTTGCTGATATATAACCAAACTTCATCTCCAACCTGAAATTTTTTATCAACACAGTGTTTATCATGCCTTGCCTTGTAGCTACTTTGACTCTTTTCAAGTTGTTCTTGCATTGTGTGATGTACCAACTGAATTTGCTCAATGAACTTCCTTGCCTTATCTATGTCACTATGACCATCTATAGTGACATCTTTCTCAAATATGAAGGCGAAAGGAGATCTTTTCAAGTACCCAAGACATGCCTCAAATGGTGATGTGTTTGTGGAAGAATGTTTTGCCCTGTTTTATGCATGCTGAATGTAATGCAATTGTTCATCCCACAACTTCGGATATTTTCTACAATAACCTATAAGAAGTTGAATGAATTTCGTGTTAACCACCTCGGTCCGACCATCTGTTTGCGGATGAAATGTTGTATTCTTCTTCAACTTTGTGTCCATTATGTCCCATGATTTTGACCAAAATTTCCCAACAAACTGGGAATGTCGATCACTTACATAGAAGTAGGAAGACCAAAATGAACCCATACATTTTGAAAGAAAAGATGAGCTTTTTTTTCAGCTGTAATTGTTTTTTACATGGAATCAAAAGAAACATTTTGATGAACCTATCTACAACAACATACAAGTAATTATGAACTTTCCTTGACATTGGAAGACCACCTACAAAATCCATTGAGATACTCTCCCAAGGATGTGAAGGAACCAGAATTGGAGTGTACAATCCAAATTTCCTATTACTAGGCTTACTTATTGCACATAAAGAACATCCTCTAATAAAACTAGATACACTATCAATCATGCGTGGCGAATAAAAATACCTTTGGAGATTCACTACCGTCTTGCCTACACCAACATGTACACCAATAAATGAAGTGTGCACCTCCCTTATGATACTGTTTCTTTCTCCCTGTGGTATACATAACTTTCCCGATGCAACAAACTGTTATGCACATGATATTCTAACTCTTCATTTTGATTTCCTTGGCTTAAGCTTTCATACACATCTTGAAAATCACTATCATATGCATATTGTTCAATGTAACTTTCATGCATAACTGAATTGTGCTTGAGTATAATAGATGAATTTACAATAGGCCTAGAGAGCATATCAACTAACTTATTGTAGATTCCCTTTTTATACCCGATAACCAAATGAAATTGTTGTAGAAATATCATCCATCTGAAATGTCTTGATTGCTGCAACTTTGACTGTGATTTTAACTACTGCAAAGGTTGATGGTCGGTATGGATAATGGTCTCTTTCCCCATCAAATAGTACTTCCATTTCTTTACACTTTGTACCAATGCATATAAATCTTTGTCATAGGTGGGATAGTTAGCCACATCTCCATTAAAAATTTCAGAATGAAACGAAATAGGCTTACCATGCTGCATGAGAACTGCTCCCATGGTGTAATCACTTGCATCTGTTTGGATCTCAAATGGCTATCTAAGATCCGAAAGAGCCAATACCGGTGCTGAATTGATCTTTTGCTTTAAATCATTAGATAATTTTTTCTACATATCTCCCCAATGGAAGACTTTTTTGACACTTGTCAATGCATGTAACAGAGATGCAATGGAAGAAAAATTAGCAATGAATTTCCTCCAATATTGTGCTGCCCCAAGAAAGATTCTTACCTCTGTAACTGTATTGGGCTTGGGCCAATTCAGAATGACCTCTACTTTGGAAGGGTCTATCTTCAACTCACATCCTCCAACAATGTGTCCCAAATACACTAAAGAAATCTTGTCAAACTCACACTTTGACATCTTTAAAAATAATTGCTCTTTTTTCAAGACATCAAGTACCTTGTTCACATGCATGACATGTTCATCTCTTGATTTGTTGAATATAAAAATATCATCTAAGTAAAAAATGATGAATTCATCTAGAAATGGTCTTAGTACATCATTCATAACTCTCATGAAAGTAGCTGGAGAATTTGTTAGACCGAATGGCATAACTAGCCACTAAAACAATCCTTGTCTTGTTTTAAACGCAATTTTCCAAATAGCCTCCTCAACGATTCTAACTTTATGATAACCATTTCGTAAGTATAGCTTAGTGAAATACTTTGCATACTTTAACTGATCAAGAAAATCATCAATGTGTGGGAGTGGATAGTGATTCTTTACTGTGATTTTATTCAGTGCACAAAAATCTATGCACATGCGCCAAGTCCTGTCATTCTTTGGTACCAAAAAAATCGGTGAGCCACATGGCAAAGTAGATGGGCGTATGATACCTTTTTTCAACAATTCTTGAAGTTGCTTCTTGATTTCCAAACTCTCCATAATTGACATGTGATACATACCAATGTTTGGAAGTGGAATATCCTGCTGCAGCTGAATCTCATGCTGAATTCCCCTCTTGGGAGGTAACCCACTTGGTTCTTGAAACATCTCACCATGCTGACTTACCACATTAGACAAATTAGATTTTAATTTGTCATCACATCCTTCAAAAGATTCATAATCAACATCATTCTTTTTCTTGATCATGAGAAGCACAAACTTTTTACTTGCATTAACGAGCCTCTTCATTTTCCCTGCATTAACTAAAGAAATATTCAGATTTTTGTGATGAGCTCTCACAATATACTCCACCCCATCCTTAAGAAAATGATATTTGTTCTCATGGTGATAAAACACCACTCTCCTGTCATACAAATATGGACTTCCCAAGATAATCCCAGAAATGTCAAATGGAACCACATCTAACTCGATGTTATCAACAAAGTTTGCAGTTATAGCAAATAAAAATATGCATTTCCTTGTAACCTGTAAATTGACACTCTTAACTATCCAACCCAAAGGGTATGGTTTATGATGTGGTATGGTTTCAAGGTTAATATTTTTGACCAAGTGTTTTGAAATTAGGTTTTCTTGTGACCCACTATCAAACAATGCATCAAACTTTGTATTATTTGAAATTACTCTCACATGAAACAATTCTATCATTGTGTCTTAATTTGGAGTGTTGTTGTGACTATTTGAGGAACTAGTACTTGCTATGGCTTCCTTTCGATTTTTGACCATGGCTACAATCTTGGTCTCATATCTGGAATCAGATCCAAGAACATGTTGTGTGGTGGCAGTCTTCTTTTGTTTCCCCTTGTTATTTGGTTTCTTAGGCCTTAGTTCGTGATGTAGTTTCCAACAATGGGCTTCATCATGCCCCTCTTTGGAACAATGTTTGCATGTAGTTTTCTCCCCTGATTTATTGATGCTTGCATTCTTCTTTCCCTTCCATTTTCCTCCCTTCTATTTTCCCTTACCCTTGAATGGCTTCTTCTTACTACCCTCTTCCTAAATTTTCTTTCCCCTTGATTCAAGATGCGTGGCTTGCACACATACTGTTGGACCCTTGGTTAAACTGAGAGGGGGGGTGAATCAATTTAATGCAGTCATGTTCTTATTATACTTTCTTTTATTGGAAATATAACCTTTCTTATTTATATATAGTGGAACAACAATCTTAATAAAAGAGCAGCAGGTATTAAGCAGAATAAATACAGAGTATCAACACACAATCATCATTCATATAGACAACAAATATAAGTGGAAACCCATAAGGGAGAAAACCACATCTTATTATTGTTGTGATGCAAAGGCAAGCTCCAACTCCCTCTCACCACTGATTTTATGTAGGCACCAACCTACAGGAGGCTCCTACCTCAATTCTTCAAGCTACAACTTGCAAGGAAGCTCCAACTCCCATCTATTTTCTACAGGCTACAACCTACTGGAGGCTCCTACCTCAACTAGCTACAACTGAAATATATCAAGCTACAACTTGATATGGAAGCACCAACTTCCTCACTCTTTCAGAAAAATCATATGCTGATTTACCTTGGATATTAACTCTGTTCTGTTCCTTCTTCACTGTTGTCCACTAGCCTTCATATCTGCCTTATATCATTTCTGGATTTTCATAGCTTCTCTATCTTCTCCTTCTTCTTCTTACCCTCTCTTCCTCAATTCTCCATTCTCTAACCTCTCTATGCATATCTATGAGATATCATTTATAGAGTTCACCTCTTGACTGTTTGTATTCTACAGAGAATTTGAAGTGAACAACCATGAATCTTTGACTTCTGCCTTCTCATTTCTTTGTCTAGCTCAATCAGAAAAAAATATAACAATATGTACAAATTTCAATATTATAGTGGAGTTTTGTTTGCCTATGGAGACTTGCCTTTGCATCACAAACAATATAAAATAAATAAAACTTTACATTTTCAGTTACAATAAGAATTTCTATTCAGCCCATTTAGTTTTTGGCTCACTGTGAGTTTGTCTTTTCTGCTGCTGTCACTAGATTTTTCAGTTTCTGCTTACTCCCTTGCTTTCTGTGTATGTACCCCTGTCAGACCCACATTCTCCAAGTTCACTATGTATATAAAAATGCATTTCTAATTTATGTTTTAAGTCTGGCAGTTGTATCAATGCTGAAGCTTTATTTTTCCATCACTATGGCAAAATCCACTATCAATAGTTCATTTTATGGAAGTGCCCAATCACTATTTGCTTTGGCTTAATCATTAACGTAATTATTCGGCCAACACAAAAACCCTGTCTTTGGAATAAAATCCAATAATCATACTTCGGTCAAACACTTTCATTTATGTTCTCCACAGCTTTATGAATCCATCAACTATGAGTGCGTCTTATTACCTTTGACCTTGGTAAAGTTCACCAAAGTATCAACATGCATTATGGTGGGCAAGACTTTCATACTTTATTCATATCAATCCCAACTTCGATTAAAAACAACACACTGATGCATATATCAACAGGGACCTTTGGGCCCACATCCTCATTCAACACATATCAAATTATATTGTATATTGGTTCAGGCATATGTTAAACCAACACTACATCTTCGCCCAGCACACACACACACACACACACACACACACACACACATATATATGTCAACACTTTACCACATATCCAAACCCCGTGAGTAATTCAATTCAACCCTTTCTTCATTATAATACGACCCAATTCTTCATCTTCACATGTGGAGTTCTTTCTCGTCCATGCTCTACGATTATAACCCAATACATATAAATGTTTGGCCCACAGTATATTTCAAACCATATATATAAGTATCGGCATACATTAAGATTTTTTTGGGTCCCACAACTTTATTCAACGCATAAAGTGAATATCAACATATTAGAGTTCTGTTTACTCTTTCTCTCGGGCCCACAATTCTAAAACCCCACAATGTACTATGGTTCCAGCAACATATATTATATCAAAAATAAGTCTTCGCCTTTTATTAACACATTGTGCTATGTTCATATTCCATCGCACCAACAATAAATCTTCGACCTTGGTTTAAAACATAAACCATCGCACCAACGCACATATATTAATATAAATAGTCTTAAAGTCCGACATATCAACACCCCATTTCATACTTTAATTTGAACCACACAACATGTATTAACACAAAGGAATCTTTAACCCGCTTAACTCATACCAAGTTCAACCTTGGTTAACCCACAACAATTGCATATATATGTTAACAATTAATTGAACGTTCGGGTCCCACAATAGTTATTAACACATATCATCGCACAAACTTTGTAACGCACCTTGCATTAACTTTCACACATCTTCATGATGTGAATTCCGTTGGATCATCCACCTCCAAGATCGAATGTCATTCTCATTTTTTATTCACCGAGCTTTAACACCCAAATAAAATGCGTAATGGGTGGTTTCCAAAAATCACTCAATGCCACGTGTTGATCACTGGAACGTATCACATTTTTTTGAGCGATATTGATTACCACTTTATAATTTTGCGAATACCACCGGTTTCTGCCTCCAAAGCTGCTTTCACTATTCACGCTCCTGGTTCCGTTCCCTCTCGTTCACGGTTCCGTTCCTTCATTTTTTAAACTCCGCCTCCCTTCAATTTTATTTCAATTCCGCCTTCACGTTCTGTTATTTGGTTCAATTTCTGTGATACATAGTTCCGCTTCCAAAATTGCTTTACTACACCTCTTCAGGTATTAACCCTCTGTTTTGTTAACACTTCAACATCTCAAGCAAGCTTAGGCCTCCACGCATTCATGGTTCCGTTTAAAAGCTGGCTCACCACTTCGATTCTGGTTAACCCTTTCAACTTGCTGCTCTAACTTCTGTCCATCATCATTACTGTGTCTTCACTCGATTCAAATGCATTCAATATCAAGGACTGTGGTATTGCCTGCGTTCTATAGCAGAGAAGATCAAAAACATGTTCGACTTCTATCGAACCCTCCATACAAGATCAACATGCAGGTAACTTATAAATAGAGATCCTGTATTCAAATGCGTTCTGTTCTGTATATAATGCTATAGCCCTCTCTGTTATTATGACTAACAATACTGTGGCCACTCCATCACTGTGTAACTCTATGGTACTCAATTCAAGGAAACTGTTGCAATGCGACCTGATTGTTATATCCAATCTTTGTGTATCAATGTATAAACAAACCTCAACCTCCATACTCTGCCTCTAATTTCTCTGCTACTTCTACTGCTTGGGCTGCCTTTCCTGTCTCCTTTGCCATCAATGACAATATTTCCAACAGTCTCCCCCTTTGGCATTGATGGAAATACACTTCCTCTACTTGCCTTTTAGAAGATCCTTTCTTCTGTTACTTGATTTTGCTTGGTTTTCCTCCCCCTTTGACATCAATGGAAAAGGGTGTGGTGTCCATAATACTCTGATCTTGAGGACCTGTTCCATGCATTGCTCACTTGCTCTGGTTCTTTTGTGACAATATTTTTTCACTGATATCCCCCTGGAATGATGTCTTCTTTTCTGATCTCCCCCTAGAATGATGCTTTCTTTTCATGTCAGAGAGTAACATCTGCAGACACTACCCCTAGTTTGTCTCTTAGATATTCGAATGGCTCTTTAGCAAGAGGTTTTGTGAATATGTCTGTTGTTTGTTCCTTTGTTGGTACATATTCCAGCTTTACTACTTTCTGTGCTACTTGTTCTCTAAGGAAGTGATACTTTATTGGGATGTGCTTTGTTTTTGAATGAAGTACATGATTTTTTGATATACTTATTGCACTTGTATTGTCACATTTGATAGAAATAGGTTCATCAATGCTTACCTTCATGTCTTGGAGAGTTTGCTTCATCCACATTACTTGTGTGCAACATGTTGCTACTACTATGTATTCTGCTTCTGCTGTAGATAGAGAGATAGAAGTTTGCTTCTTGCTTAGCCATGCCACCAGAATTTTTCCCAAATAGAATGCACCTCCACTTGTGCTTTTCCTATCATCCACACAGCTGGCCCAATCTACATCTATATATGCTATCAAAGTGAAGCTTTTTCTTTTTGGATACCATAGCCCATAATGTGCAGTTCCTTGTAGATATCTAAATATTCTCTTGATTGCTAGTAAGTGATTTTGTTTTGGTGCTGCTTGATATCTTGCCACAAGTCCTACATCCAGCACAATGTCTGGTCTAGAAGCTGTTAGGTATAGCAGACTTCCTACCATGGATCTGTAAAGTCTTTGATCTATATCTACAGATCCATCATTAGCACATAGCTTACATCCAGTGATCATGGGAGTTGACACAGGTTTGCAGTCTTCCATTTGGAACCCTTTCAACATTTCTCTTAAGTATTTTTCTTGTGAGATGAATGTTCCTGTGTTCTTTTGTTGAATTTGAAGTCCTAAATAGAAGGTGAGCTCTCCAATCATAGACATTTCAAATTCTGATTTCATTTCTTCAGCAAATCCTTTTGCTAACTCATCTGTGTTGCTTCCAAACATGATGTCATCTACATACACTACTACAATTAAGAGTTCATTTTCATTAGCCTTTATGTACAAATTGCTGTCTACTCCTCCTTTCTTGAACCCTTGTTTTTGCAAGTATTTGTCCAGCCTTGAATACCATGCTCGAGGAGCTTGTTTCAGCCCATATAAGGCTTTCTTTAATCTGCACACATAGTCTCGTTTTTCTGTTAAGGAAAATCCTTCGGGTTGTTCCATGTAGACTTCTTCCTCTAAATCTCCATTCAGGAAGGCAGACTTCACATCCATTTGATATACCTTGAAGTCATGGTAGCATGAAAAGGCCAAAAACATTTTGATAGCTTCTATTCTGGCTATAGGGGAAAATGTTTCATCATAATCAAGACCTTCAATTTGTGAATATCCCTTGCATACAAGTCTGGCTTTATTTCTGATTACCTGTCCTTGTTCATTCATCTTATTCTTGAATATCTATTTTGAGCCAATGACATTTTTCCTAGTGGGTCTTGGAATTAATTCCCATGTATTTTTCTTCTCAATTTGGTCCAGTTCTTCATTCATAACATTTACCCAGTTTTTGTCTTTGCTAGCTTCTTCGAACTTCTTTGGCTCTATTTAAGATAGCATGGCTAGGTGTACTTCTTCTGTCTGTTCAACAAGCTATCTTCTAGTCTAGACTCCCACACTTTTGTCCCCAATGATTTGATCTTCTCGATGATTCTTTTGAGTGTGTCTTGAGGGACCTTTTGAGTTTAATTCAGGATCTTCTGTTGTCTTGCTTAGTTCATCATTATCTTGGTTCTCTTCTTCCTGATCTTCTGGAGGATTGCTGCATCTTGTACTTCTTGTTCTGTTTGGTAGATATTCATCAAATCTTACATCGATTCTTTCCAAAATTTTGTGCAGTGTTTTGTTGTAGCACCTATAACCCTTACTCTTGGATGCATATCCTAAAAATATTCCTTCATCAGCTCTTGCATCAAACTTCTCCAGTTTTTCATCATTATTTTTTATGAAACACCTGCTTCCAAAGACTTAATGTGCTTGATTGAAGCTAGTTTACCATGCCATAATTCGTAAGGGGTCTTGTCACTATTTGGTCTTAAATGAGATTTGTTAAGAATGTGAACAACTGTGTGTACTGCTTCTTCCCATAAGGTTTGGGGAATGTTACTTTCTTGCATCATTGCTTTGGCAATCTGTTGTAATGACCTGTTTTGTCTCTCTGCCACACCATTCTGTTGAGGTGTACCTGCAATTGTAAATTGTTGTTTTATCCCATGCTCATTGCATAGGTCTGCAAAATCATAGTCTGTGAATTCACCTCCTCTGTCTGATCTGATGCACTTTAGCTTGCATCCTGTTTGATTGTCTGCCAATGCCTTGAATATCTTGAATTTCTCAAGTGCTTCAGATTTATATTTGAGAAATGCTACCCATGTCATTCTGGAAAAATCATCAATTATCAGCATGAAATAAGACTCTCCACTTGGTGCTTTAGTTCTTGAAGGTCCACACAGGTCCATGTGTACAAGTTGAAGTGGCCTACTTGTTGATAGTTCATCTTTGGTCTTAAAAGATGTGCGGGTTTGTTTACCCAATTGGCAAGATTTACATATGGTATTTGAAGGCTTCTTTATTGCTGGAATATCTCTGACTACTTTCTTCTTGCTCAGACTGATGATATGGTCGAAGTTAAGGTGTCCCAATATTCTATGCCATAACCATGATTCATCAAGTTTGCTTAGGTGGCATGCTTCATTCTCTTCTTTCACTGTATAGACATTACTTTTTGTTTGAATACCTTTGATCAAGGTCTTTCCTGTGGTACTTGATCTTACTTCACAGTCTTGTGCTCTAAAAAGAACTTCACAGCCTTTATCACACATTTGACTGACACTAAGCAGATTTTCTTTCAGCCCATCCACAAATAGTACATCTTGGGCCTTTCCTCTTCCATTATCCAGACTGAATAAGCCTTTTCTTTTGATTTTCCCTGCTTTATCATTGCCGAAGGTTACATTTCCAGATTTCTTTTCATCAAATGTTATAAACTTGCTTCTATCTCTAGTCATATGCTTTGAGCATCCACCGTCCAAGTACCATTGGCTTTTCTAATATTGAGATATTAGAGCCAGGTCACACTTATTCAACTTCTTTTTCCACTGCAGGCAGCTATTTGTTTGGCACCTTTTCTGAGAAGATGGACCACATTCTTTGGGAGGACATTGGGAAGACATATGTCTGATTTTATGGCATACACAACATTTGATCATATTTTTAGCAGAATTATGAGTATGAGTGAACTCTCCATAATTCATAAATCTCCTTGAGGTTTTGAACATCAGTCTTTTTCCATATGTTCTGCACTCCTTGGCTTTATGGCTGAATTCCTTACAGTAAAAACAATACCCATAAAAACAATTAGCGTACCTGATGAATGGTTGTATTCTCCATTTGCTTACTTGAGGTTGTCTTTTCAATTTTTTCATCCTTAGCTGGTTGGAATCGATTCTCCTTTGATGGCCGTGTGCAACAATATGTTCCAGTTTGTGGCAGGCATAACAAGTGACCATTTTCATAGGGGAGAAGAATCTCCTTTGACAGCTTCCAAATTTTATATATTTAGGAGTATATGAGCCTTTTCCAGTTGATTGTTTATTTATTTCGTTCTTTGTCATTTGAGGTTCCTTCATGTTCCTGTTTACTTCATTGCAGGCTTCTACTATTGTAGGAACCTTCTGAGCTGCTTCATTATCCTTGACAGCTTTTACAAAAATGATATTTTTGTTATCTGTTTCTTTGACTTTACTTGTTTCTCCTTCATAGCCTATCCCAGTTTTTATCAGAGGAGATCTTTGAGCATCTAGAATGTTATTCAACTTCTTAGAGCTTATCATTTGAGAAGTGTTTATTGACAATTTTCTTTGGGTGTTTTCTAATTTCTTCCTCAAGCATACTACTTCTTCCAATTTCTCTTGCTTCTAAACTTTATCCTCAATTTTCTTAAGTAAGTGTCTTTTACCTTCTTGGTTTCTTCAAGCTCTACTTTCAACTGAATGAGGACTTCTGAATTTTGTTCTTCTCTTACATATTTGAGGAGAATGTCTTTCTATTTTCTGCACTTTAGTTTAAGTCTATCTATTTCCTCCAGGGCACTTCTTAGCCCCCCCTCAAGATCAACTTCACCTTCTTCCTCATCTTCTAGAAGGAATCCTTCAAGCTCTTCCTTGGCCATCCATACAAATTCAGAGGTTCCCTCTTCATTGGAAGATTCATCTGAGCTTTCAGATGCACTGCCGTCTTGCTGAGGATAAAATGATTTTCTCCTGTATCTATTCCCTTTCTGCCAGTTCCTTGAAATGATTTTCTTTGTCTCTTGAGTCTGATTCTGTGTCTTCTTATGAGGACACGTAGATGCGTAGTGTCCAACTCTTCCATAGTTAAAGCATTTAAAGGGAAGTTTACCTTTATACTTGCCTGAGCATCTATCCAATCTTCTGATAAATTTTGCCTCTTCTTCATCAGAGCAGGAGCATGTATCTTCTTTTTCTTCATTTTTCTTCTCTATCTTAAAGGCTACCTCCCTCACATTTGAATTTCTCTGTGGCAGTCTCATCTCATAGGCTGTTAAGTTTCCAGGTAATTGGTTCATGGTCAAAGTTTCCCAATCAGCTATTTCTTTTATGGAAGAAACCTTGGGATTAAAGCTGGATGGCAAAGATCTTAGAATATTTTGAACAATTACACATTCTTTTATGGTTTCTCATAGAGCTTTCATGTTATTCACAATTTTTGCAACCCTTGAAAAGAAGCTTGCAATGTCTTCATCATCATTCATTTTTATGTTTTCAAACTAAGCTCTATAGACTTGAAGTTTGGCTATCTTCACCTTTTTGTCTCCCTCATGGATGTTTTCTAGAGTATCCCATATTTCTTTGGCAGTCTTGCTGTGCATTACTTTGATAAACTCACCCTCACACAGTCCAATTAAGAGTGCATTCATGGCTTTTGCATTAGCTACAAAGTCTTGTTTGGCATCTTTCTCTGAGTCAGTCTCCTTTGGGGAATATCCCAATTCCACAGCAGCCCAAACTTCTATTCCTAGAGACATTATGTACGTCCTCATTCTTATTTTATAGAAGGCATAATTTGTACCGGTGAACAAAGGGGCTTTATTTTTTGAGCATCCTTCTAGACTAGCCATCCTGGGGACCTAGGATCTCCTTCTAGTTGTTAAACTGATACATAAGGAACTTGGCTCTGATACCAATTGTTGGACCCTTGGTTAAACTGATAGGGGGGGTGAATCAGCTTAATGCAGTCATGTTCTTATTATACTTTCTTTTATTGGAAATAGAACCTTTCTTATTTATATATAATGGAACAACAATCCTAATAAAAGAGCAACATGTATTAAGGAGAATAAATACAGAGTATCAACACACAATCATCATGCATATAGACAACAGATATAAGTGGAAACCCATAAGGGAGAAAACCACATCTTATTATTATTGTGATGCAAAGGCAAGCTCCAACTCCCTCTCACCACTGATTTTCTGTAGGCACCAACCTACAGGAGGCTCCTACCTCAATTATGCAAGCTACAACTTGCAAGGAAGCTCCAACTCCCATCTATTTTCTGTAGGCTATAACCTACAGGAGGCTCCTACCTCAGTCAGCTACAACTGACATCTATCAAGCTACAACTTGATATGGAAGCACCAAATTCCTCACTCTTTTAGAAAAATCATATGTTGATTTACCTTGGATATCAGCTCTGTTCTGTTCCTTCTTCATTGTTGTCCTCCAGCCTTCATATCTGCCTTAAATCATCTCTAAATCTTCACAGCATCTCTATCTACTCCTCCTCCTTCTTACCCTCTCTACCTCAATTCTCCATTCTCTAACCTCTCTATGCATATCTATGAGATATCATTTATAGAGTTCACCTCTTGATTGTTTGTATTCTATAGAGAATTTGAAGTGAACAGCCATGACTCTTTGACTTCTACCTTCTCATTTCTTTGTCCAGCTCAATCAGAAAAAAATATAACAATATGTACAAATTTCAATATTACAGTGGAGTTTTGTTTGCCTATGGAGACTTGCCTTTGCATCACAAACAATATAAAATAAATAAAACTTTACATTTTCAGTTACAATAAGAATTTCTATTAAGCCCATTCAGTTTTTGGCTCATTGTGAGTTTGTCTTTTCTGCTGCTGTCACTGGATTTTTCAGTTTCTGCTTACTCCCCTGCTTTCTGTGTATGTACCCTTATTAGACCCACATTCTCCAAGTTCACTATGTATATAAAAATGCATTTCTAATTTATGTTTTAAGTCTAGCAGTTGTATCAACGCTGAAGCTTTCTTTTTCCATCACTATGGAAAAATCCATTATCAATAGTTCATTTTATGGAAGCGCCCAATCACTATTTTCTTTGGCTTAATCATCAACATAATTCATCAACCAACATAGAAACCCTGTCTTTGGAATAAAATCCAATAATCATACTTCGGTCAAACACTTTAATTTATGTTCTCCACAACTTTATTAATCCATCGACTATGAGTGTGTTTTATTACCTTTGACCTTGGTAAAGTTCACCAAAGTATCAACATGTATTATGGTGGGCCAGGCTTTCATACTTTATTCATATCAATCCAAACTTCAGTTAAAAACAACGCACTGATGCATATATCAACAGGGACCTTTGGGCCCACATCCTCATTCAACGCATATCAAATTATATTGTATATTGGTTCAGGCGTATGTTAAACCAACACTACATCTTCGCCCAGCACATATATTAATATATATTTATGTCAACACTTTACCACGTATCCAAACCCCATGAGTAATTCAATTCAACCCTTTCAGTTCTCTATGTTGAAGCGTATATTTTAAATCTCTGATTTAAACTTTATAATAAGACCCAATTCTTCATCTTCACATGCGGATTTCTTTCTCGTCCATGCTCTACGATTATAACCCAATACATATAAATGTCTGGCCCACAGTATATTTCAAACCATATATATAAGTCTCGACATACATTAAGATTTGTTTGGGTCCCACAACTTTATTCAACGCATAAAGTGAATATCAACATATTAGAGTTCTGTTTACTCTTTCTCTCAAGCCCACAGTTCTAAAACCCCACAATGTACTATGGTTCTGGCAACATATATTATATCAAAAATAAGTCTTCGTCTTTTATTAACACATTGTGCTATGTTCATATTCCATCGCACCAACAATAAATCTTCGAGCTTGGTTTAAAACATAAACCATTGCACCAACGCACATATATTAATATAAATAGTCTTAAAGTTCGACATATCAACACCCCATTTCATACTTTAATTTGAACCGCACAACATGTATTAACACAAAGGAATCTTTAATCCTCTTAACTCATACCAAGTTCAACCTTGGTTAACCCACATCAATTGCATATATATGTTAACAATTAATTGAACATTTGGGTCCCACAATAGTTATTAACACATATCATCGCACAAACTTTGTAACGCACCTTGCATTAACTTTCGTGCATCTTCACGATGCAAATGCTGTCGGATCATCTGCCTCCAAGATCGAATGTCATTCACATTTTTTATTCACTGAGCTTTAGCACCCAAATAAAATGCGAAATGGGTGGTTTCCAAAAACCACTCAACGCCAAGTGTCGAGCGCTGGAACGTATCACATTTTTTTGAGTGATAATGCTTACCACTTTATAATTTTGCAAATACCACCGGTTTCTGCCTCCGAAGCCGCTTTCACTGTTCACCCTCTTGGTTCTGTTCCCTCTCGTTCACGGTTCCGTTCCTTCATTTTTTTAACTCCGCCTCCCTTCAATTTTATTTCAATTCCGCCTTCACGTTCTGTTATTTGGTTCAATTTTTGTGATACACAGTTCTGCTTCCAAAATTGCTTTGCTACACCTCTTCAGGTATTAACCCTCTGTTCTGTTAACATTTCAACATCTCAAGCAAGCTGAGGCGTCCACGCATTCATGGTTCTGTTTAAAATATGGCTCACCACTTCGATTCTGGTTAACCCTTTCAACTTGCTGCTCTAACTTCTGTCAATCGTCATTACTGTGTCTTCACTCGATTCAAATGCATTCAATATCAAGGACTGTGGTATTGCCTGCGTTCTATAGTAGAGAAGATCAAAAACATGTTTGACTTCTATCGAACCCTCCATACAAGATCAACATGAAAGTAACTTATAAATAGAGATCCTGTATTCAAATGCGTTCTGTTCTATATATAATGCTACAACCCTCTCTGTTGTTATGACTCACAATACTGTGGCCACTCCATCATTGTGTAACTCTTTGGTACTCAATTCAAGGAAACTATTGCAATGCGACCTGATTGTTATATCCAATCTCTGTGTATCAATGTATAAACAACCCTCAACCTCCATACTCTGCCTCTAATTTCTCTACTGCTTCTGCTGCTTGGGCTGCCTTGCCTGTCTCCTTTGCCATCAATGACAATATTTCCAACACATACTTCATCTAAATTAATTGGGTTAAACATAAGGATAATATGTTTCAAATAGGAATGTAAACCCCCAATGTATTTCAAGAGTGTGTCTTGGGAATTCAAGTTTACTCCTAACAACAAAACCCTCTTTCTAAATTCCTGAGTGTACTCTTGAACTTTTTAGCCCTTGAGTTGGCTAAAGTTTTGCTAACTCATAATTTCTTTTTGCATATAGGCTAATGGATAAAGCTGTCTTTTAATGGAAGAAATAAATTCAACCCAATAAATGGATATCTTACCATGGATTCACATTTCCTCTTGAGTTTTTGCTTCCCATCAAACTAGTGCTTCTCCTTCTAGCCTCAATGAATCCAATTGGATCTTTATGTCGTCTTCTTGTAGATTCTGAATTCTGTAGTATACTTCCAATTGACGAATCTAATTGTGCATCTTCTCTGCATTTACCTCACCATTGTACATGGGAAGTTCAAACTTGATGTCCAAATTGAGTAATGGAGTTTTTCCTTTTGGGGTTTTTGAATGAGTATGGGTGGTTTTTGTGGTGGAAGTGAAAGATGATGCTGAAAAATATGATGGGGATGAGGATGGTGGAGATGGAGGTGGATTTCCTCCACTGCCCTTCAAAATCTTCTCTTCATCCTTCTTGTCATCTGAAGTTCCTTCTCCATGTGGAGGCTTAGAACCTTATCCCGCCATTTTTGCAGTGAATGCATCAAACATGATTTTAACGATTCTCTTAATGTCATTGAAGTCTCTCGTGACATATTCCTCTTCTGAATGTCCTTGAGTCTCTCCAACACCTGACATAATGACTAAGGATTCGAGCTCAACTTCTGATACTTGTACCTTTTCAATTAACTCAGCTTCTTATGCAATTTGTACCTCTTCAATCTCAACTTCTGGAGATAGAACTTGAGGTGCTTCAAGTGCAGCTATGAGTGGAAATTTGGGTGAAGATGATGCTCCCTCATCTCTCTCTCTTCTGGTCCTAACCTCAAGACTAACAACCAATATCTTCCCTTCTCCTCTTTGCAACTTCAACCTTGTAAGCATCACACAATTACAAATATTAAAACCCTTCTTTCACAATCTCAAGAAAAACAAGCAAATAACCTTTTCTCTGATGCCAAACATGATCTGAAATTGATTGTTAGTTATTACTGTGCTAATATTAGTTTCAAATTTGTAATGAAAGTGCTTATGTTTGATTTTTGTACAAGGGTTTATAGTTGTGCTTATGATTGATAAACAAACAAAATTGATGAGATTAAGTTGATTTCATGAACATAAAAGCATGGAAATTAATTTCTGAACAAAATCATATAAAAACACAACAAACATAGACAACTGAGTCAAATACACATGGTTTTGATGAGGGAGTTCACCCCTCCTGAGCTATATCTCCTTGGTTCAGCTTCCATGGCATGGGCCTTTGTATTAACTTCAATTGTGAAAAAAGTGCTATCTACAGTCTCCTATTGCATCTGCAACCTACTCCAATGGCTCCAAAACATAAAAATCTATCAAGAATGACTCTTCCTGAGCCAAAATTGGTCGAAAATTTCCTCAGTTATGGAAAAAATCAATATTCCTACAATTTCTCCACTAATTTTGGAAACTGTCCAGCTAACTCCACTAAATTTGGAGCTCCGCTGCATTTAGCGGACTCCGCCAACTCTGCCTCAAACCTAAATTCTCATTAACTTAATGATAAGCGTGCTTTAATGGTGATTAACATTTTATTTAGCGCTAATCACACCGTAAGCCCCCAGCCCTCTGGCACGGTCACAGGGTAAGGTTTCATGGTGAGGGGGTTGGCCCCCTCCTCCGCCCAACTGTGGATAGCATATAATTTTAAATATAGGCATGCACCCATAGTAGTTAAGAATTGATGCGTGGTATGTTGGTTGGTGCGGGCGCTAGCATGGGTGGTTTCGAGGTCGACCTTGACCTCCGCCCCTCCTCGATGATAATAATTTTGCCATACGAACATTTGAACTGGACCTTGGTTAAAAAATATATGCGCCCACTCTTGACTTTGGTTTTTGAAATAATGCGCTCCATACAATTATTTCCATGGGGGAGGGCACATGGCAGCCCTTGGCTGCTCCACGTGTCCCTTCTCCATTGGCTCCCAATTTCCACCAGAATATAAAAAAAAACAACAGTGTACCCATATATAAAAATTTCAACCTTAGAATAGGAAGAAAAATTTCAATTCCCAAGCAACATTGGTGAATCTGTTTGTGACACTTGTCACAGTGTCATTGGATGAAAATTGAAGAATATTCCTTGGATATTCTTGAGATGCTGACTGGACTGCCAAGTCATCAGTGTGTAACTGTTATGCACATTTTTCACCTATTTGAGAAAGTGGACAACAGGTCATAACTTACTCATACGAACTCGGATTTTGACGAAACGAGTTGCATTGGATTCCTGGTGACGATCTCTATTCAATAATTCTAGTTTGGAGCATTTTTGAGCACTTTCATTTTTGAGCTAAATAATGAGCCTCTGACCATATAAGTGCCAATATTGGAGAAATGATCATACACGCTTGAGCTTGTTGAATGTTTGCCGATATTTCTCTATCAAACTAATTTCTGTTTCTTCCTAATATCTATTAAGGGTGCACCCAAATGCAAAAACAACTTGGCAAAGTGCCTATAATAGCTACATAATCTAAATAATCCTCATAACTGTGTAAAGGTCTTAGGTGGTGGTCAATACAATATGGCATATATTTTCTTCTAATGTAATTGCACCCCCTATGCATTGATCACATGGCATAAATATAGAATCTATGTTAGATAAAATTCACATTTTGATACCTTGGCATACAATGAATTCTCCCCTATAGTACCCAATATATTATCTAAATGCCTCAAGTAATAATCCCATGTCTTGTTGTATATAAGGAGATCATTAAAGAACACCAATAAAAACTTCCACAATTTCTTGTTGAAGATGTGGTTCATGTAGGACTAGAAAGTGGCAGGTGCATTGGTAAGAACAAATGGCATGACCAAGAACTCATGGTGCTCATAATGACACCTAAAGGAAATCTTGTGAACATCATGCTCCCCGACCTTGATTTGGTGATATCTTGATCGAAGATCAATCTTGAAGAAGTATACCACCCTATGTAACTCGTCTAATAAATCATTGATCCGAGGAATGAGACACATGTTTTTGATATATTTCTTATTTAAAGCCTAATAGTCAATACAAATCCTCATATTTCCATCCTTCTTCTTAATGAAGACTATTGGAGAAGCGAATGGACTGGAGCTGGGTTTTTTGACACCTAATCCTTGGGATTGGGTGAATATGTAAAATAATGTAAATAGAAAATAAGGAGAGTTGGAATAGGAAGAGACACTGCGAGATGAAATGATCATGCTTAACGCAAAATCACAATTCGCATTGTGGAGTTACCTCCTGGCCTGACATGGTATCAGAGCCAACCCCATTTTTAGCATTTCCTGCCCTGTAACTCCTTCATCCTCTGCCATATTCTCTATCCTTTGTGTTTGCGTTAGTTTTGTTGAATGCAATACTGTTATGCATTGAGCTCATTTTTGAAGACAATGTAATGGTATGCGCCCTTAGTGGTATCAACTCTCATTTAACACTGTGTTGAATTGAACGCCTGAATGGTGACTGAACATTGCTCTGTGAACACGACCCTCGGATTCTGCATTGGCGTGGTTACTGTGAGTGTGTATTTGCTGTGGCGGTATTGTATGCAATTATTATTATTACTATTATTATTATTATTATTATTATTATTTTATTTTATTTATTATTATTTTTATTTATTTAATATTATTTAATATTATTTTTTTTAAATTTTAAATTTTTGTTTAATTTTTATTTTTATTTTTTAATTTTAAATTAATTAATTAATTAATTTACTTTTATTTTGTTTATTTATTATTAATTTTTTTTGTTATTTATTTATTTTTTATTTTTTATTTTACTTATTTATTTTTATTTTTTATTATTTATTATTTTATCTTTTATTTATTATTTATTTATTTTTATTTTATTATTATTATTTTTATTTTTATTATTTTCTTTTCAAAATGGCTCCTCTTGACAGTTAAAACTGCAGTCAACCTCGATTATCATCCTGAAGTCGACCTAACCTCCATTTGACTCCTTATACACCCCTCCACCCTCGACACCCCTGATCTGACATTGACATTCCTGTGTAATGTGCATACGACTCCCATAACAACAACACTGACACTGACACCGACACTCCCACAACATACGACTCCCACCTAATGCCACTTACCCTTAGACTCCGGTTCACCCCACCTCTACACTCCTCCTTTGGACCCATTGAACTATACGATGGACCTTCAACACTTGGTATCGACCCCTGCAATGTCTTTTGTACCGCTAGATCCATACTTCAGAAAACTCTAATAACTATTTGTTCTACGTTGATTCCTTGCGGCATTCCCTACGACATTCCCTCTCCGTTCCCTTGGCTCCACACACCATACCACACTCCACGTGAACCAATTTTCATATACCAGGATTTCCAAAACACTACAACTCATATTTTAATACATACATTGATCCATACCACTCCAACTCTAGTCTCCACAAACCGCCCTTCATGGGCCCATTACCATACAATACATTTGGCCATACGTTGTATAGCAACAATACAATACACGCTCCCCCATAAACACCTCCCCATATGCACCCTTCCCATATACCACCTCCCCTCATATAATCCCTATTCCACATAATACCTCTGTTGTATATATATATATATATATATATATATATATATATATATATATATATATATCATAATTGTTTTTTTTACCACCAAAAGTGCAAATGTTTTACAATATATTGGCTGCAGAGTACATTTTACAAAGTATACATTTTAGAATGGATTCATTGATATCTATTGTTGGAGTAGTTCTCTCGGGAAAAGATAACTATCCTGAATGGTCAAGGAAGATTAAACACACTCTCATCTTTAATGAGCTGTGGAAAGGAATTTGTGAAGGAGAAGGAGATAATGCATATGCAAAGCCCACCTTAGACAAGGAGATAGCCATTTGGAAAAACAAGAACAACAAGGCCTATGCCTTGATTGCAACATCTGTAAATGAAGAGGTGAGTCACCATATTCATCATTCTCAAATTCTTATCATGCCTTAAACAAGTTGAAATAATTGTATGACTCACACTCTGAACTTGAAGTTGTCCAATGGATGATTAAATTGTTCAGGATTGAATTGGAAAATGATGACCCTCTTTCTTTAGCATCAAAAGTAAGATCTATTATGCATGATATTAAAAACACTGGTGTTGAAATAGACATACCTCTCATAGCTTATGTTAAGGAATTATATCCCACTTACTCACATTATCTTGAGTCATTGCAAGTAAGTGAAAATCTCAAGGATATTACCTTTGAATCCCTTGAGAAGAAGTTTTCTAAGAGAGAAAAGGCTTTTGGGAAGAAGACAACTCCTCAGTCTTCTGAAGAAGCTATGTGTCTTGCCCATATAGAGAATAATCATCCTCAATATTCTTTAGGAGGAAGAGGAAGAAGAAATTTTAGAGGTAGGGAGTAGACAATTTCAAGGAGAAAAATATGATCTTCATTGCATATGTTGCAATAGATATGGACATGATGCATCCACATGTAAGATGCCTTGGGATAGAATTGAGTAGGAAATAAATGAAGCCAAAGGTAAAACCCATGAAAAAGAGAAAGGTAAAGCACCCGAATCCACTCATTATGTTGTGACACATTTCAATATTGGAGTAAATGAAGACTTGTTTAATGCTTCACTTGCTTCTTGGAAAGATGATTGCTTGCTTGATTTAGGAAAAAAATGCCACATGAATTTTAGAAGATATTTTTTTGAAGAATTTATTGACAATGTTGATGGAGAAATATACTTTGCAACCAAATCAAAACTCAAGCCATCAGGGCTAGCACCATCAGGATCCAATTGCTTGGTCTTCCAGGATTTCTTCTACATGATGTTCTATACATCCCAGAGCTGACGAGAAACTTGTTTTCTTTGGTCCACATCTGCCAACAATGACACTCCATTCATATATTTGATGGCAAGGTTGAGGTAAAAAAAGCATGATATCACTCACTTGTCATAACGGGGAAGGAAGAAGAAAGACTTCTAAAGCTGCAAGGTACCTCTGCTCATGCACAAAACTTTGCATACAATTCTCACTATGATGAAGGTACATTTCCATCAAGTCTTTTATGGCATGCTAGATTTGGACACTTGAACTATGAAAACCTTTGATTGTTGAAGAAAAATGGTGTTACTAGTTTGCCTACAATTCCTAGGAAACTTAAGCAATGTGATGTTTGTATTCTTGGAAAGCATAACAAACAATATTTTCATGATTCACATTCCAGAGCACATTAAAAAGTTGAACTCATTCATTCAGATTTATGTGGCCCAATTCTTGTTCATTTTGCAAATGACATTAAATATATGATGACATTTATTGATGACTACACCAGAATGTGTTAGTTTTATTTATTGAAGAACAAACATGATGCTTTTCAAGCATTCAAGAAATTTCATGCATGGATTGAAAATAATGCACAATCTCATATTGGCTCTATTCGCACCGATGAAGGAAAATAATACACTTCAAATGAATTTGAAAACTATCTTCCCAACATGGGATAAAAAATCAAACAACTGTGCCTTATAATCTCCAATAGAACGAAGTAGCTGTGATGCAGCCTTAGCTACATAAACACACAAAATACAAACCAAATGCAAAGTCTCATGCATATAAACCGAGATAAAATTAACAGTGCCGATACCTCATGCGAAAGCTATTCCTCTTTATCCAATTCACATTTACAAACAATATGAAAATACCCACCGTATGACAATTCACACTTATGAATTGACTTTGGTTAAAACCCAAAGTGTCAACATATAAATATATTGACCCCAACACTACTGTCAATGCATCTTTTCCGACGATCTATCCGCTTCCATTTATCCAACGACAATCACACTTCAAAATGCATGATGTTTAAAGTTTTTATAACTTGCGAAATAGGTGGTTTTTATGTGCTACGTGTTGCTTCCGGAGGCTAATCACATGCTCTTATAAAATACCACTTACCTCTTGCTGGCTATGCGATATACCATTATCGCTTTTTGAGGACTGCTTCCTTATTCTGTTGATATGTGCTTAGTCCAAATCCTTTTCCAGTAAATTCTCATCGCAATATCAAGATTAAGGTTCATTACTGTAACACATGTCCTCCATTTCGTGGATTGAACACTTTGCAACATTTATATCTCCATCTTTTATTAATGCAGTAAAAACCCAAATGGGTAGCCAAAAAACACCGATACATCAAGCCCAAATGTGGCATCAAAGTACGGATCTCACTATTTTATACACAACGCTCTTCATCAATATCTCACTTCACTGTTTTACACAGAACGTTCTTCATCAATATCTCACTTCACTATTTTATATACAAGTTTTATACACAACGGCATGTGTAAGATCTTCTTCATAATGCTTTATACAATGTCAACCCATAGTGGCGAAATGCATCCAAGCAGATTTGGACCTCAATTTGGAAGGCCAAGTTATTTTTTTTAGTGGCATCGATCCATTCTGTGATCGATGCTCAATCTTTGACATAGGAAATCCACACAGGATTTAACTTATAAATTGAATGTTCAACCCCTTAAGAACACACAGTCTCATACATTCAATAATCATGTAGCTCAAATATACAATGACAAAATTTCCTTTGATTCTGCCAAATTCACCTGCACACAATATAAACTCAATAATGAAACACGAACTCAGAAATTTAGTTCTCTGTATTAATACTCAATATTTACATAGGAATTCTCTTATGGCCTGATATTCAAATTAGTGGCCTCTTTCTTCCTACTGCCCGTAGGCTAAAATCAAAGCCTTAACTAACTGATCTGATCCTTAATCTACCTCTATCTCTTCCATGCCTTTGAGGCTTATAATTTATAAAAATGGATTATACAACTAATTCTGGTTTAGATCCATAACTTGCTCAACAAATTCCTGAATATCCTCTAAGTCCTTATTTGACTCAACTAATCCCTAAGGATCCTCTCTCATCCACAAAATCATGAGACCAAATCTAAATTAGGATTTACAATTAATTCTTAAATCTCTTATTCTTTCAACTATCCTAATTCTCTCATATTCTCTTTCGAGAACATTTACAAAATTCCTTTCAATATTTAATTAATCCTATTCTAAAATATCTCTCATTAAAATCACTCAACTCTAAAAAAAATTATTTTAATTTGTTACATAAGAATCCAATTTCTTAGAAAATACAAGACTCCCTATATCTATTAAAATACAGAGAATTTTCTGAGCCTAATGCTCCTGCATCAGACTCCCAAAGTAGAAAATAATTATGATCTCCTGATCATGTGCTTCCAACCTTTGCCTCCTGGATCCCATACTTTTTTTTGCTACTATCCATAAGCTACATTGTCTTCATCATCCTGTAGCTGTACTTTTCCAGGCTTCCATACTTTATTCTGCATCTTCCCACTAGCTATGCTTTCATAGTCTGTTCTTGTCTTTTCCTTGTTGTTGTTTCTTTGCTTTTTGTTGCTGTCTTTTTTTGAGACACCTTCATCATTAACCTTCTTATGCTTTAAATCTCTATGTCTAGGTTATCTTTTGTCTAGTAACCACTCTGTCGTTTGTTTCTAATTCCAATTTCTACTGCAAATATTTTTGTAGATATTTCTCTAAATACTATTGTAGATATTTCTGCCTCCCAAACTTTATGAATATCTCTTAAGATATCTCCCTCTACAACATCCTTATTCTTCTCACTACCTGCAAATTTATTTAAAATAAATAAATTATCTTCTGATTCTTTAATTGTAGCAACATACTCCTTCACTGTTCTTTGTATACTAGCAAGCATAAAATATTTTGGCAAATTAGTATTTGTTTCTGCCTCTTCCACAACTTCAGACATTTCCACTTTATTATCTACAATTCCTTTCTCTTGTTCAAATGTTTCCAGCAAGCATTTCAGCCATTTACTTTGTACTTGTTTCATCTCAAACGTATCATAAATATGCTGTAATTTAGTTTCAGCATAACCCTCTTCTTCTTCCTTGAAAACCCTCAGTGATTGTTCTTCACTTCCTTGATTGGTTATGAGAGTCAATTCATCTTCTTCAAACACAGTATAATCTTCACAATTTTCATCTTTTTTGTCACAAGTCCAATCATTCTCTGATACTATTTCTTCATCTTCTATTAGAATAAAATTCTGATTCTCCACCACTGTGATAGTTTTAAGAGTTTGTCCTACAGTCTTCTCTTGACCAATCAGATAAGCCAATTCCTCACTGTCTTCAACAATAACAGGTTCCTTCATATGAGAAATGACTGTCTCACCTTCCTTGGAATTTATGAGTTCCTTCTGCTGCAAAAATTCATCTTCATTCAAGACAACTCCAAGAGATGGATTGCCTTCTGCAACACCTGTAAACACAATCAAATTATCAATCTAAAAATCACAATACCCAATGGTCTCATTTAATGATCCAGTCACCAAATCTCCCTCTTGCAGTTCTAAGTCCTTTTCAAGACTTAGAAAGTCTTCACTGTCTTCCCTCCCGGTTTCCAGGGTTATCTCCATTGTGCCAATCACCATGATAGGATGATGATCCTTCACTATGTTTTCAACTAACATAGTTTCCTTTTCATTAGATTCTCTGACATTTTCCATTCGCTATCCTCCTTTACCTGCATAATTAACACATGAATTATCAGTATTAAAAATACAAGGTTTCAATGCCTCTTCCTCCTCTGGAAACATCTCAGTATGTTGCTTTGAGTTTTCATTTAACTCCTTTGTCAGCACATCTGTATCCTGATTTAAATTCTCCATGAGACTGTTAGCTAGTCTCTCCTTCGTATCATCTGTTTCAAGAATTTCTCTCTGCTCTGGTTCACAATAATGAACTTCTTTGATTTTCCGAATCATTCTTACATCCTTATCATCTGTTTCCTGACTATCACTCATGACAATTTATTTGTCTTTCTCTTTCAAAAATTCATCTTGAGTATAGATCCTCTGCTTTTCCAACTCTCTTCTTTGAAGATCTAACTTTCTATATAACTCGACAATTTCAATTGGGGTAGAATTTGGAAACTTTACACAGTTTTTCACACCTTCACTTGTTGTTGACCAATCATCAGATGGTTCTTCTTCCTCTACTAAATCACCTTTAACGTTCTGCTGTATATTTCCATAATACCCCTCTGTCTCCTTTTTTTTATGAGATCTTACTGTCTCAGTATTAATCTGAACAGATTTCAGGTTCAACTCCTTCTCCTTAACAAAATATTGTTTGTCAAGGTTGTCATTGATGTCAATATGGCATTATTTGAGATTGCAAATATTCTTGTGATACATGAACCTCATGCAAACCCTAGATGCTAAGGTTTCCCTTACATTATGAATATGTCAAGCCATTAATGAAGAAGTCTAAAATGCCCATGATGCCCTAAACATGAAGATTGATGTATAATCCCCAAGTGACAATTTTGTGCCTAAATATACAAACCCTTGTTACCCTAACCACATACACTAAGGTATGAAACCCTAATCATGAAATATAGATGAAAAAATCCTAACCCTAACCCTAATTCTATCATCAAATCCTGAACTCTACTTTTGCCCTAATCCCTTGATGAAACCTTTAACCCTAAAAAGCATATATATGCACCTTGACCTAAAATCCTTATCACATTCTAACACTTTATTAAAAAGTCCTTAATAAAATTCCTTGATACGTTATGCACATTTTTTCTCCTTTCTTAAAAATGAAACTAAGTACAATTTGTGTCTGCCCCTCATTAATTACAAATCGACTCTTCATATAGGTTGAGTAAACTACGTTGGAAACTTGTCGGATTCCTCACCACAAGTCATTTTATTATACAATTGGTCATCATTATCTAAATAAAATATAATAACACAGTTCAAGTCGGCTACATAAGTCAGCATCACTACAGGTTAGCTCCTCGAAGGTGACATTCTCTCATCGATCGGTATAAAATAAGGAAGGTTCAACTTGTTTGGAGGTAGACTATAACAATTCGACACATCTACAAATCAATGAAAAATACACATAAGAAGCAGAGTCGAAAACATGAAACCAAGCAAACAAGATCATTATAACAATTCTGAACTGTGCGGCTGTATTGTGGCATATATTTGAACCTATGGAAAGCGATCACATCCATAAGCTGTGCGGACCTGAATAAGGATACGTAGAGCATCACTTCCTAAGGCAGCGAGTCCAATTTTGTGACAACGAATTAAAAGACATCGAGTTAAATTTCCGAGGCAGTGTATTAATCTTTCCTTCTGTGTAGAGTTCGGAATTGAGGCTAGAAAGATAAAAAAAAGTGATTGGGAAGCATCGAATTAATTGAAGCCTGAAACAAGAGATTAATATAGCATTTGGGCGGTGAGCACAACTGTTGTAAATTTGTGGGTGAATAAATCAGACCAGTAAGAACAACCCTCCATTAGTCGGACCAGTAAACAAAACTATTATAAATTTGTGCGTGAATAATTCAGATGTTATCACAGATATCTCGGGGCTCCACCAAATAAACGACGTGTAGCCAAGTCAACAGAAAATTTATGTTTCTAATCTCCTTTGAAGATTTGAGTTGCGAAATTTAGTGAAGATCACCTATAAAAAGGGCAAATAGGCACAAAAGTGAACAAAAACCAGAAAGGAAAATGTTTTGGTTAATCCAGTGATTGGGTCATATATGTAGATTGAACCCGTGACTATAAATATTGATATATACTCCTTTTGAAGATCGAATCACTTGTTGGAGAACACACCCTACCTCAGGTTCAAACATGCTGGCATCTATATCCTAATCTATGGAAATAAGTTTGAGCGGAAAAAATTAAATCTTAGGTTTTCACGCACTTCGTGAAATCTTTAAGATTGTTTATTCTTGCAGCAAATTATTGAATATTCTTGAGAGTATATTGGGATAAACTATTGAAGACAGTTTGTGCTTTGTTTGACACATCACCAAAGAATTATTAAAGGGTCCTTGAAGTCTTGGTAAAGTAGCTTGTTGAAGAACATCGTGTGCAGAACTATTGAAGCCTATTGGAGACCTTGATGCATTGACGTAGCCATCATGAGGTGAGCCTAAAGATCTTTGGTTGGGTACAATGAAGAGCAGTGGCGACCCCTTCATGTGAAGAACAAAGTTGTCATTGATAAAGTTACGTGTAGACTAAGTGATGGCATTGCAAGAGGATTGACAGGGCTCGTTGAAGAAGACATTGGGAGCCGTGAAGAATAACCAAACATATATTGTCAAAGTGAAGTTGAGGGTTGGAGCCCAAGAGGTGGGAGCCTCATAGAGATAAGGTCGGTGCCTCGGAAGATAGGGTTGTAGCCCTATAGGATTGGAGTCCTCAAGAAATCAGGTCGGAGCCTATACCAGAGATAGGGTTGGAGCCCTAGAGGTTGTTGCCTCAAATTGACAAGGTTGCAACCTTGGAAAGACCAAGTTGGTGCTTGGCACAATATAGGTTGGAGCCTGGAAGATTGGGGTCTTCATCTAGGGTTGGAGCCCTATATCATTATTGTACTTTACTTATTGTAAAGAAGAAATTAATAAAAGTATCTATTCCATCATTACTCATTTTGTGTTCTAAATATAAGTGATCTAACTGGTAAAATTAACAATTGAAAAGAAATACCGATTCACCCCCCTCTCAGTATTTCCAACAATTGGTTTCAGAGCCAGTACCTTCACTCAAAGCCTAACAGCTTGAAGGTTGATCATTAGAACACAAATGGAAAAGCCAAGGAAGAAAGTCTCCAATCCTCCTAAAGATGTGTCTTCCTCAACCATTGAAATTGAAGTAAATCAATTTGCGAAGGCTCCATTGTTCAATGGAAATTTTGATATATGGGTGGCAAGAATGAGGAATTTCTTGAAAACTCAAGGAATTGAAGTTTGGAAATCAGTGATTACTAATGACACGATGGACGAAGAATCCAAGGAGTACAATACAAGAGCAATGAAGGCAATTTTGAATGGGTTACCAAATTCTGTGAAGGCCAATTTTGAAAAATGTTCGTCAGCAAAAGTCATATGGGACAAACTTCATGATCTTCACTCAAAAGGAGCATTGACAATGATCTCTAGTCAAGAAGATGATGGAAAACAAGAAAGAAGTCCAGAATTCGTCAAGGAAGCTGAAGATAAGAGAGATGACAACAAGGCTAAAGAAGACCTAGAAGATGAAGTGAACAAATAATACTTTGAAGAATATCTCCTGAATAAAATTATGGCTTCCATGGAAGAGATTAACTGTTTGAAAAAGAAAAATGAGGAACTTAAGAAGAAAGCACACGATGGTAACCAAGACAAGACAAGGAAGGAAGTTGACTTTGTCCAGCTTCAAGTACAATAAAGAGATGAAGAGCTCACCAAACTTCAAGAGGAATTTCATCAAAACAAAAGAAAGCATCATGAAGAGGTCATATCTATGAAAATTAAATTGGATAAGGCAAAGAAAAGGGAAGAAACTTTGTCAAGCCACCTTGAACAGAGACTGAAGAGCTTGAACAACCTTGAAACAGAGACTGGTCAATACAAGGAAGAGGTCTCCTCTCTTAGATCTCAACTAGAATAAGAAAGGAAACAAGCACAAGGAGCTGAGAAGGTGATGGAAACTTTGGCATTCATAGAAGGACAAGTTGATGAAGCAAAAAAGGAGAGAAACACCATGATATGCCAACTAGAAGAAAAGGATGAAGAAATCTTGAAGCTAAAATCAGACATCAATCTTCTCATGGCTGAAACATGTGAAGCTACAAGAATAAAAGAATGAATGGAGAGAATTCTAGCAAAGGATAATGAAGAATTATTCATAATGAAATCAAATATCATCTCCCTTAAAATTGAAGAACATGAAGCAACAAGGATGATGGAAGAAATGAAGAAGCAACTAGTTAGGAAAGATGAAGATTGTGAAAAGTTGAAAGGAGAAATTGTCTTTCTTAAAAAGGAAGTTGACTTGCTGAATAATAAATTGAAAAGCTCTCAAACCCTAGATGACATCCTAAGTCATCAAAGGTCTCCCTTTGATAAATTAGGTCTTGGTTATGTCAGTGAACCTTCAAACAAAAGTGATGCAAACCCTAATGCTTCAAAACACAAGGATGTGGAAAAGCTTGGAAGAAATGTTGATGCCCCCAATTCCAACAAAGAAAAGGAGAATATTCAAAGTGACATTGGAAGAAACCCCACTCCAAGAAGATATGTAGATGGTGTCAAGAATGCAAGAGGTAATGAATTTGATCAAAGAATCCCAAGACTGAATGACTTTGGAAGTGCATCAAGGAAATCTCCATCCTCCAGGTACCAAAGTATATTTTTTGGTTATTGTTATTCTTGTACAAATTTTGGGCACATGGCAAAGGATTGTAGGGCATACCACAAGGACAAATATAATGGTCCCCGTCAATCTCCTAGAAGAAATTTTGCAAGAAGTCATGATTTCTTATTCATGAACAAGATGGAGTGCTTCAATTGCCATAAGATTGGACATATGGCTCGTGATTGTAACTTGACTTGGGTCCCTCAACAAGCTAAAATTATGTCAACTAAGCCAAAGAAGAAGGTTACACAAGTATGGAGAAGGAAGCAAATAGGATCCGAAAGTCTCTTGAACAATCCATCCAACAACACATTTTGTTGATTTGATGAAGACATCCCTGGCAGATGTGATATTCCAAGTATTTGATGGTAAGAATCTGCCAAAAATGAGACCATGCATATATTTAGAGGAGCTTGTGATCATTCCACTAAAGGGCCATACATGGACAATCATCTTTTATATCATCTCTCGAGAGCATTGAAGAACATAATCCCTTCTCATCCGGTGAACCATTGTTGAAGATTTTTTTTTTTTTTTTTTTGTTCACTTGATCACCAAGAAGCAATCCTTCTTTCTCGAGCAAAAAGAAGAGCTAATGCAAGTAGGGGAAGTTGGTTGATCATATACCTAATCCATTTCCATGTTGAGGCTTGGGGGGATCAAATACATTAAAGAAGAGCACTATAACAGGGGGATCAAAATATCTTCAATGGAGAATTATCATTGATGAGGGAAACACAAAGAAGAAACATGTCAAGAAGCAACTTGATAGGGGGAGTACTTGGGCACCCCGTTTGCCATTGATGTCAAAGGGGGAGAGAATGTTGAAAGGGAAAGAATATTGCCATCAATGACAAAGGGGGAGATTGTTGGTCAAGGTTGTCATTGATGTCAATATGGCATTATTGGAGATTGAAAATATTCTTGTGATACATGAACCTCATGCAAACCCTAGATGCTAAGTTTTCCTTTACGTTATGAATATGTCAAACCATTAATGAAGAAGTCTAAAATGTCCATGATGCCCTAAACATGAAGATTGATGTATAATCCCCAAGTGACAATTCTGTGCCTAAATATACAAACCCTTGTTACCCTAACTGCATACACTAAGGTATGAAACCCTAAGAATGAAATATAGATGCCAAAACCCTAACCCTAACCCTAATTATATCATCAAATCCTGAACTCTACTTTTTCCCTAATCCCTTGATGAAACCCTTAACCCTAAAAAGCATATATATGCACCTTGACCTAAAATTCTTATCACATTCTAACACTTTATTACAAAGTCCTTTATAAAATTCCTTGATACGTTATGCACATTTTTTCTCCTTTCTTAAAAATGAAACTAAGTACAATTCGTGTCTGCCCCTCATTAATTACAAATCGACTCTTCATATAGGTTGAGTAAACTATGTTGGACACTTGTCAGATTCCTCAACACAAGTCATTTTATTATACAACTGGTCATCATTATCTAAATAAAATATAATAACACAGTTCAAGTCGGCTACATAAGTCAGCCTCACTACAGGTCAACTCCTCGAAGGTGATATTCTCTCATCGATCGGTATAAAAGAAGGAAGGTTCAACTCATTTGGAGGGGTAGACTATAACAATTCGACACATCTACAAATCAATGGATAATACACATAAGAAGCATAGTTGAAAACATGAAACTGAGGCGAACAAGATCATTGTTACAATTTTGAACTGTGCGGCTCTATTGTGGCATATTTTTGAACCTATGGAAAGCGATCACATCCATAAGCTGTGCGGACCTGAATAAGGATACGTAGAGCATAACTTCCTAAGGAAGCGAGTCCAATTTTGTGACAACGAATTAAAAGACATCGAGTTAAATTTCTGAGGCACCGTATTCATCTTTCCTTCTGTGTAGAGTTCAGAACTGAGGCTAGAAAGATAAAAAACATGATTGGGAAGCATCGAATTAATTGAAGCCCGAAACAAGATATTAATATAGCATTTGGGTGGTGAGAAAAATTGCTGTAAATTTGTGGGTGAATAACTCGGACTAGTAAAAACAACCCTCCATTAGTTGGACCAATAAACAAAACTATTATAAATTTGTGCATGAATAATTCAGACATTATCATAGATATCTCGGGGCTCCACCAAATAAACGACGTGTAGCCAAGTCAACGGAAAATTTATGTTTCTGATCTCCTTTGAAGAGTTGAGTTTTGCAATTCATTGAAGATCACCTATAAAAAGGGCAAATAGGCACAAAAGTGAACAAAAAGCCGAAAGGAAAATGCTTTGGTTAATCCAGTGATTGGGTCATATATGTAGATCGAACCTGTGACTATAAATATTGATATATAATCCTTTTGAAGATCGAATCACTTGCTGGAGAACACACCCTACCTCAGGTTCAAACTTGCTGGCATCTATATCCTGATCTGTGGAAATAAGTTTGAGTGGAAAAAAATTAAATCTCAGGTTTTCACGCACTTGGTGAAATCTTTAAGATTGTTTATTCTTGCAGCAAATTATTGAATATTCTTGAGAGTATATTGGGATAAACTATTGAAGACAGTTTGTGCTTTTTTTTACACATCACCAAAGAATTATTAAAGGGTCCTTGAAGTCTTGATAAAGTAGCTTGTTGAAGAACATCGTGTGCAAAACTATTGAAGCCTATTGGAGACCATTATGCATTGATGCAGCCATCATGAGGTGAGCTTAGAGATATTTGGTTGGGTACAATGAAGAGCAGTGGTGACACCTTCATGTGAAGAACAAATTTTCCATTGATAAAGTTACGTGGAGACTAAGTGATGGAATTGCAAGAGGATTGACAGGGCTCGTTGAAGAAGACATTGGGAGCCGTGAAGAATAACCAAACATATTTTTTCAAAGTGAATTTGAGGGTTGGAGCCTCATAGAGATAAGGTTGGTGCCTTGGAAGATAGGGTTGGAGCCCTAGAGGATAGGAGTCCTCAAGAGACCAGGTTGGAGCTTGTACCAGATAGAGGGTTGGAGCCCTTGAGGTTGGTGCCTCAGAATTGACAAGGTTGGAGCCTTGGAAGTCCAAGTCAACACTTGGAAAATACAAGTTGGAGCCTGGGAGATTGAAGATTGGTGTCTTCATCTAGGGTTGGAGCCCTACATATATTGTACTTGATTTATTGTAAAGAAGAAAATAATAAAAGAATTTATTATTATTGTTCATTTTGTGTTCTAAATATAAGTGATATAATTGGTAAAAATAACAATTGAAAAGAAATACTGATTCACCCCCCCTCTCAGTATTTCCGACAAGTTTGTTCATCATCCTGTGATGTACCTGCAATCATACATAAATAATTAGTTTTAAAAATACAAGACCTTTCAGTGTCGTTTGCTTCCTCAAACACCAATATTTCACAATGTACTTTTTGGTTTCCAGCAGATCCTATTTGCTGTGACTCAATTCTTTTAAGTCTCTCCTCCTCCAACAAAGAAATATGTATCTGGTCAAGTTCTCTGAACTTTTTTATCAGCTTAGCATTCCATTTATTTTGTAATAGGTTCCATCTAACTCATTTCCTCATTCTCCATCCATGCTTTCAGCATTCACTCCCTTTCTCTTGTAGCCATCACTGTAGTAACTCTAGTTGTACTTTAATCATTGCAATATCTCTCTCTCGGTCCTCATCACTTATCTTATCTTTGTGGCATTCTTTAAAACCTCTTGTCTGATCCTCCATGGCCATCTTCCTCATGAGCTCATCCATGCTTGATTGGTGATTTGTAACATAGCCTTCTCTTGTAGCAATCTCCTTTTGCTACTCAATACCATATCAAGCTTCCTTTCTGAGCTTGACCTCTTCCTAGGTATTCTTTTGGTTCACTCTCTTGAACTTGTTGTTCCTTTGGCTGCTGCACTCAGTCACCTTTCTTATTTCAGAAATCTTTACCACTTCCTCCATCACTGCTTCTTAAAGCTTGATCTTTCTTTGTTGAGATATTTTATCTTTTCTACAACGAGAATTTTCAAACCAGATTAAAATAAAACACAACATCTCACCTTCAAGATTTTTACATGACCTTGTTCTCCCATTCGATAGTACTTTGAATGGACTGTTCTCATTTATTTATGCAAATTTCTGTTACACATCAACTCTGTGTATCTGCTGCTTATCAGATTTAATCTCTGATATCCTCTTACTTCCTCCATCACACATGCATTCTATACAATTCTAATTTAATTAAAAAAAAAAAAAATTACATTCAAAAGAGCTTTTGCCCGCTCTGATACCACTTGACGTAGCCTTAGCTACGTAAACCCACAAAATACAAACCAAATGAAAAGTCTCATGCATATAAACCGAGATAAACTTAACAATGCCAATACCTCATGCAGAAGCTATTCCTCTTTATCCATTTCACATTTACAAACAATATGAAAATACCCACCGTATGACAATTCATATTTATGAATTGACTTTGGTTAAAACCCAAAGTGTCAACATATAAATATATTAACCCCACAACTATTTTCAATGCATCTTGGCCGACGATCTATCTGCTTCGATTTATCCAACGACAATCACACTTTAAAATGCACGATGTTTAAAGTTTTTATAACTTGCGAAACAAGTGGTTTTTATGTGCTACGTGTTTCTTCCGGAGGCTAATTGCACGCTCTTATAAAATACCACTTACTTCTTGCTGGCTGTGCGATATACCATTACCGCTTTTTGCTGATACATGCTTAGTCCAAATCCTTTTCCAGTAAATTCTCATTGCAATACCACGATTAAGGTTCATTACTGTACCACATATCCGCCATTTCATGGATTGAACACTTTGCAACATTTCTATCTCCATCTTTTACTAATGTAGTAAAACCCCAAATGGGTAGCCGCAAAACACCGATACATCAAGCCCAAATGTTGCATCAAACTACGGATCTCACTGGTTTATACACATCGTTCTTCATCAATATCTCACTTCACTGTTTTATACACAACGTTCTTCATCAATATCTCACTTCACTGTTTTATATACAAGTTTTATACACAACAAAATGTGTAATATATTCTTCATAATGCTTTATATAATGTCAGCCCACAGTGGAAAAATGCATCCAAGCGGATTTGGACTTCAATTTGGAAGGCCAAGTTATTTTTTTTAGTGGCATTGATCCATTCTGTGATCGATGCTAAATCTTTGACATACACAATCCACACAGAATTTAACTTATAAATTGAATGTTCAACCCCTTAAGAACACATAGTCTCATCCATTCAATAATCTTGTAGCTCAAATATACAATGACAGAATTTCCTTTGATTTTTCCAAATTCACCTGCACACAATATAAACTCAATAAAGAAACACGAACTTAGAAATTTAATTCTCTGTATTAATACTCAATATTTACATAGGAATTCTCTTATGGCTTGATATTCGAATCAATGGCCTCTTTCTTCCTACTGCCCGTAGGCTACAATCAAAGTCTTAAATAACTGATCTGATCCTTAATCTCCCTCTATCTCTTTCATGCCATTGAGGCTTATAATTTATAAAAATGGATTCTACAACCAATTCTGGTTTATATCCATAACTTGCTCAACAAATTCCTGAATATCCTCTAAGTCCTTATTTGACTCAACTAATCCCTAAGGATCCTCTCTCATCCACAAAATCATGAGACCAAATATAATTTAGGATTTAAAATTAATCCTCAAATCTCTCATTCTTTCAGCTATCCTAATTCTCTCATATTCTCTTTCGAGAAAATTTACAAAATTCCCCTCAATATTTAATTATTCCTATTCTAAAATATCTCTCATTAAAATCACTCAACTCTAAACAAATTATTTTAATTTGTTACATAAGAATCCAATTTCTTATAAAATACAAGACCCCCTATATCTATTAAAATACAAAGAATTTTCTGAGCCTAATGCTCCTGCATCAAACTCCCAAAGTATAAAATAATCATGATCTTCTGATCACGTGCTTCCAACCTTTGCCTCCTGGATCCCATACTCTGTTTTGCCACTGTCCATACGCTGCATTGTCTTCATCATTCTTCAGCTGTACTTTTCCAGGCTTCCATACTTTATTCTACATCTGACCACTAGTTATGCTTTCACAGTATGTTCTTGTCTTTTCCTTCTTGTTGTTTCTTTGCTTTTTTGCTGTTGTCTTTTCCTGAGACACCTTCATCATCAACCTTCTTATGATTTCAATCTCTATGTGAGGTTATCTTTTTTTTGGTAACCACTCTTCCGTTTGTTACTACTTCCAATTTATGCTGCAAATATTGTTGTTGTTATTACTCCAAGTACTCTTGTAGATATTTCTCTAAATACTGTTGTAGATATCGTTGCCTCCAAAACTTTCTGAATATCTCTTAATATATCTCCCTCTGCAACATCCTTCTTCTGCTCACTACCTGCAAATTTATTTTTAAAAAATAAATTATCTTCTGATTCTTTAATTGTAGCAACATACTCCTTCACTGTTCTTTGTATACTAGCAAGCATAAAATATTTTGGCAAACTAGTATTTGTTTCTGCCTCTTCCACAACTTCAAACATTTCCACTTTATTATCTACAATTCCTTTCTCTTGTTCAAATTTTTCTAGCAAGCATTTCAGCCATTTCCTTTGTACTTGTTTCATCTCAAACGTATCATCAATATGTTGTAATTTAGTTTCATCATAACCCTCTTATTATTCCTTGACAACCCTAAGTGATTTTCCTTCACTTCCTTGATTGATTATGACAGTGAATTCATCTTCTTCAAACACAATATAATCTTCACAATTTTCTTCTTCTTTGTCACAAGTCCAATCATTCTATGATAGTATTTCTTCATCTTCTATCAGAATAAAATTTCGATTCTCCACCACTGTGACAGTTCTAAGAGTCTGTCCTACAGTCTTCTCTTGACCAATCAGATAAGCCAATTCCTCATTTTCTTCAAAAATAATAGGTTCCTTCATATGTACATGACTGTCTCACCTTCCTTGTAATTTATGAGTTCCTTCTGCTACAAAAATTCATATTCATTCAAGAAAACTCCAAGAGATGGATTGCCATCTACAACACCTGTAAACACTGTCAAATTATCAATCTCAAAATCACAATACCCAATGGTCTCATGTAATGATCCAGTCACCAAATCTTCCTCTTGCAGTTCTAAGTCTTTTTTAGGACTTAGAAAGTCTTCACTGTCTTCCTTCCCAGTTTCCAGGGTTATCTCCATTGTGCCAATCACCATGATAAGATGATGATCCTTCACTATGTTTTCATCTAACACAGTTTCCTTTTCATTAGATTCTCTGACATTTTCCATTTTCTGTCCTCCTTTACCTGCATAATTAACACATGAATTATCATTATTAAAAATACAAGGTTTCAATGCCTCTTCCTCCTCTGGCAACATCTCAGTATGTTGCTTTGAGTTTTCATTTAACTCCTTTGTCAGCACATCAGTATGCTGATTTAAATTATCCATGACACTTTAGCTAGTCTCTCCTCCATATCATATGTTTCAAGAATGTCTCTCTTCTATGGTTCACAATAATGAGCTTCTTTGATTTGCTGAATCATTCCTACATCATTATCCTCTGTTTCCTGACTGTCACTCATGACAATTTCTTTGTCTTTCTCTTTTAGCAATTCATCCTAAGTATATATCCTCTGCTTTTCCAACTCTCTTCTTTGAAGATTTAACTTTCTATATAACTCGAAAATTTCAATTGGGGTAGAATTTGGAAACTTTGCACATTTTTTCACACCTTCAATTATTGTTGACCAATCATCAGATGGTCCTTATTCCTCTGCTAAATCATCTTTAACGTTCTACTGTATATTTCCATAAGACCCCTCTATCTCCTTTTGTTTATGAGATCTTACTATCTCAGTATTAATCTGAAAAGATTTCAGGTTCAACTCCTTCTCTTTAACAAAATTCAAAGTTTTTTCATCATCCTATGATGTACCTGCAATCATACATAAATCATTAGTTTTAAAAATACAATACCTTTCAGTTTCATTTGACTCCTCAAATACCAATCTTTCACAATGTACTTTCTGTTTTCCAGCATATCCTATTTGCTGTGACTCAATTCTTTTGAGTCTCTCCTCCTCCAATAAAGAAATATGTATCTGTTCAAGTTTTCTGAACTTGTTTGTCAGCTTAGAATTCCATTTCTTTTGTAATAGGTTCCATCTAACCCATTTCCTCATTCTACATCCATGCTTTCGGCATTCATTCTCTTTCTCTTGTAGCCATACCTGTAGTACCTCTAGTTGTACTTTCATCACTACAATATCTCTCTCTCGATCCGATCCTCATCACTTATCTTATATTTGTGGCATTCTTTAGAACCTCTTCTCTGATTCTCCATGTCCATCTTCCTCATGAGATCATCCATGCTTGATTGGTGATCTGTAACATAGCCTTCTCTTGTAGCAATCTCCTTTTGCTACTCAATACCCTATCAAGCTTCCTTTTTGAGATTGACCTCTTACTAGGTATTCTTTTGGTTCACTCTCTTGAACCTACTGTTCCTTTGGCTGTTGCACTCAGTCACCTTCCTTCTTTCAGAAATATTTACCAGTTCCTCCATCACTGCTTATTAAGGCTTGATCTTTCTTTGTTGAGATATTTTATCTTGTCTGCAACCAAAATTTTCAAACCAGATTAAAATAAAACACACTATCTCACCTTCAATATTTTTACATGACCTTGTTCTCCCATTCGCTAGTACTTTGAATGGACTGTTCTCATTTATTTCTGCAAATTTCTGTTACGCATCAACTCTGTGTATCTGCTGCTTATCAGATTTAATCTTTGATATCCTCTTACTTCCTCCATCACACATGCATTCTGTACAATTCTAATTTAATTAAAAAAAAAACTTTAACCTTCAAAAGAGCTTTAGCTCGCTCTGATACCACTTGACGCATCCTTAGATACGTAAATCCAAAAAATACAAACCAAATGCAAAGTCTCATGCATATAAACCGAGATAAACTTAACAATGTCAATACCTCATGCGGAAGCTATTCCTCTTTATCCAATTCAGATTTACAAACAATATGAAAATACCCATCGTATGACAATTCATATTTATGAATTGACTTTGGTTAAAACCCAAAGTGTCAACATATAAATATATTGACCCCACAACTATTATCAATGCATCTTTGCCGACGATCTATTCGCTTCCATTTATCCAACGAAAATCGCACTTCAAAATGCACGATGTTTAAAGTTTTTATAACTTGCGAAATAGGTGGTTTTTATGTGCTACATGTTGCTTCCGGAGGCTAATCGCACGCTCTTATAAAATACCACTTACCTCTTGCTGCTAAGGCAATATACCATTACCGCTTTTTGAAGACCGCTTCTCTATTCTGCTGATACGTGCTTAGTCCAAATCCTTTTCCTGTAAATTCTCATCGCAATTTCAGGATTAAGGTTCATTACTGTACCACATGTCCGCCATTTCGTGGATTGAACACTTTGCAACATTTCTATCTCCATCTTTTACTAATGCAGTCAACCCCAAATGCGTAGCAACACCGATACATCAAGCCCCAATGTGGCATCAAACTACGGATCTCACTGTTTTATACACAACGTTCTTCATCAATATCTCACTTCACTGTTTTATATACAAGTTTTATACACAACGGAATGTGTAAGATCTTCTTTGTAATGCTTTATACAATGTCAGCCCACAGTGGCGAAATGCATCCAAGTGGATTTGGACCTCAATTTGAAAGGCCAAGTTATTTTTTTTAGTGGCATCGATCTATTCTGTGATCGATGCTCAATATTTGACATACACAATCCACACAGAATTTAAGTTATAAATTGAATGTTCAACCCCTTAAGATCACACAGTCTCATACATTTAATAATCCTGTAGCTCAAATATACAATGACAAAATTTCCTTTGATTCTGCCAAATTCACCTGCACACAATATAAACTCAATAATGAAACACGAACTCAGAAATTTAGTTCTCTGTGTTAATACTCAATATTTACATAGGAATTCTCTTATGGCCTAATATTCGAATCAGTGGCCTCTTTCTTCCTACTGCCCGTAGGCTACAATCAAAGCCTTAACTAACTGATCTAATCCTTAATTTACCTATATCTCTTCCATGCCTTTGAGGATTATAATTTATAAAAATGGATTCTACAACCAATTCTAGTTTAGATCCACAACTTGCTCAACAAATTCCTGAATATCCTTTAAGTCCTTATTTGACTCAACTAATCCCTAAGGATCCTCTCTCATCTACAAAATCATGAGACCAAATCTAATTTAGGATTTACAATTAATTCTCAAATCTCTCATTCTTTCAACTATCCTAATTCTCTCATATTCTCTTTCGAGAACATTTACAAAATTCCTCTCAATATTTAATTAATCCCATTCTAAAATATCTCTCATTAAAAGCACTCAACTCTAAAAAAATTATTTCAATTTGTTACATAAGAATCCAATTTCTTGGAAAATACAAGACCTCCTATATATATTAAAATACAAAGAATTTTCTGAGCCTAATGCTCCTGCATCAAGCTGAAAGAATGAACAAGACAATTTTAAATATGGTACATTCTATGATATTTTTCAAGAATGTAAAATTGATGTTTTGGGCTGATGTAGTTCTATGTGCTATGTATATAAAGAATAGGTGTCCATCTAATGCTATTAGAAACAAGAATCCTTATGAAATGTGGTGTTATGAAACCAACTAACAAAATAGAAGAAAAGAGAGATCAACAACCTAGAAATCAACCTCTTTGAGGGGGAAAAATCCTTTACATTACATAAAATGAACAATTATTGGATGATACAAATGAAAAAGCCTCCTTTCTATATATAGGAGTCCATGGGGTCACAATATAATCCTAGCCGACCTAACAATAATAATGTAATGGCACAACAATAACAATAGTGGGATTTTATGGGGCACAATAATAGCAATATGGGGAATACAAGGGTACAACAATAACAATAAGGGGGCTACAGTAACAACAATAAGGGAGTACACTAGTAATATAGGGACCTAACATTCCCCTTTCCATCAAAAAAGTGTTGCCCTCAACGCTTGAGTAGTTCTGGATGCTTTTGTATAAAATTCTCATCCTCCCGTGTGGAATCTTCAATGGGTAAGTTCTTCCACTTGATGAGATAATCTGAAATGGATCGATTTCATAGCTGTCAAGTTCTTGTTTCCATGACTGCTTTAGGTTCCAATATTATTTTTGTTTCCTCATCAAGTTCTGGAAATATTGTTTGAAGTAGAAGTTTTTCACCTATAACCTTATTTAAGCATGAAACATGGAAAACTGGGTGCACTCGAGAAGAAGCAGGAAACTCCAATTTGTATGCCATAGTAACAATATTTTGCAACACCTTGTAAGGACCATATCACTTTGGAGATAATTTATTATCCTTCTTAGCTTGCTTGAGGGACAATTGTTTTTATGGTTGTAGTCGTAAAAATACCTAGTCTCCTACATCAAAACTTCTGTCACTGTGATTTTGATCTTCCTGTTGTTTAATTCAATTTTGTGCCAAATTTAGGTTATCCTTTAAGAGTTGAATAACTTGTTGTTGATGCTCGATGTGACTTTAGAGTGCTTGAACCTTATAATTTCCTCTTAAAGATGATGTGATGGACGATGGACGATGTCCATAAAGTGGCATAAATCAGGTCATTTTTGTTGCAAAATGGAAGGAAGTGTTATACCACCATTCAGCTAGAAGTAACCACTTGACCCATTGTGTTTGTTTATCAGATACAAAAAAATATATCCTTCCAAACATTTGTTCACTATCTCAGTTTTCCCGTCAGATTGAGGATGATAAGATGAGCTATGGGCTAGTTGAGTACCCAAACCGTAGAAAATAATTCCGTCCAAAATTTTCTAGTGAAAATGGGATCTCTTTCGCTTACACTAATCTTTGGGTTTCCATGTAGCTTTTGAATTATTTCCATAAATGCAGTAACAAATGTACTCGCTTTAAATGGATGAGATAATGTACAAAGGTGTGCATACTTGGTAAGTCTATCAACTACCACCATGATGACACTCTTTCCTTCATACTTAAGTATACCTGTGATAAAATCCATTGAAACCTCCTCTCAACATTGACTTGGAATGGATAAAGGTTGTAGCAGACCCGAGGTCTTAACTGTCTCAACTTTATTTTTCTTGGAAATAAAACATTCCACCACTAACTTTTGAATATTATATTTAAGGCCATGCCAAAAAAATTCTATCTTCACCTTGTGGCAAGTTTTTAAAAATCTAGAGTGTCCTAAGGGAGAGGTGTGCAATTCCAAAAGAATCTTTAGTTTTAGTTGGGAATTCTTACAAAGACATAAGCGATCTTTGTACCATAAGGAATAATTTTTCCAACTAAATGTATCAGATGTACTGGGATCTTGCTGCAACTTTTGAATGAGTGTCCACACTTCTTCATCATTCTTCCATTCCTCCCTTGATTCGGTTATCCAATCTGGTTGGATAATAGAAATGGCACAAAGCAATGCTTCCACCTCCTCATCTTTTCTTGAGAGTGCATCTTCAATAAAATTTAGCTTCCCTTTTTTGTAGATTATTTCAAAGTCATAACCCAACATCTTTGTGACCCATTTTTATGCTCTTCTAAAGATAGTATTTGTTTCAAAAATTATTTAAGACTATCATGATCAATTTTTACCTTGAAGTGTCTTCCCATTAGGTAAGGTCGCCATTTCTTTAGTGCATGTAGTATTTCCAACATTTCCTTCTCATAAATAGGTTTTTGTAAATACTTTCCTTTTATTGGACGACTTTCAAAAGAAATGGGTCTTCCTTCCTACATTAAAACAACACCAATTCCATTTCCTGAGGCATCACATTCCACAATAAATGTTTTTGTGAAGTCTAGCATAGCTAAGACCGGTGCTAGGCACATTGCTTCTTTAAGATGTTCAAAGTCCTTAGTTGCTTCAGGAGTCCATGAAAATGCATCTTTCTTCAATAATGTTGTTAGAGTGCTACTATTCTCCCATAATTCTTAACAAAATTTTGATAATACCCTGTTAACCCAAGAAATCCTTGCAACTGCTTTATGGTTGTGGGGACTTTCCATTCCTTAATGGCTTTAATTTTGTTAGGGTCTACCTTAACACCCTCATGAGATACAATATGACCCAGATATTCCACCTCTTGTACTCCAAAGAAACATTGGGAGGTTTTTGCATATAATTGTTTCTCATCCAATAGTTTGTGCAACATGTTGAACATGATCCATCCTAGACTTGTTTTAGATTATTATATAATCAAAAAATACTAACAAAAAATTTCTAAGGAAGGGTTTGAAAATGGAATTCATCAAACCTTGAAATATGGAAGGTGCATTAGTAAGCCCAAAAGGCATGACCGAAAATTCATAATGACCCTCATGAGTTCTGAATGTTATTTTCGGAATGTCTTCAGTATTCATTCTAATGTGATGATATTATGAACCGAGATCCAACTTGGTAAAATAAATTGATCTATGTAATTCGTCCAATAATTCATCAATCACAGGTATGGGAAATTTATCTTTAATAGTGAGTTTATTGAGCTCCCTATAAACCAGACACATCCGCTATTATCCATCCTTCTAGTGCATCAATACTATTGGAGCAGAGAAAGAACTTTGACTAGGTTGAATTATACTAGCCTCTAACATTTCTACAATCATACGTTCAATTTCTCTCTTTTGGACATAAGGATATCTGTAAGGCCTAATGTTTGGAGGAAAAATTCCTGGAATCAAATGAATAGCATGATCATGATCATGAATATGTGGGAGTCCTTTGGAAGTATAAAACACCATGGAATGATTGTCTAAGATTTTTTGTAGATCTGGAGAAATAGATGATTTTGACGTTGGAACTTCTAGTGAGCATAATTGTGCAATTACGCCCCATTATTATTTCTTCAGAAGATTTGTCATGACATTATAGCTTATTATATTTCTTGGCTTCCCTGTGATACCCCATAATTCGATTTCCTTTCCTTCCGAAAAAAAAAAATTTCAAGAAAAGTTCTTGAAAATTAAAAGATATCGTCCCCAAAGATTGTAACCATTGTACTCCTAGTACAACATCATCACCTCCCATTGAAATGGAAAGCATTGGACTATTAGATACATATTCCCCCATGGTTAGCTTCATATTATGGCATTTTCCAGAGAAATTTATAGTTCCTCCATTCATCCGGATCAACTGGACACTCGGTGATTGAGATAGAATCATATCAACTCCTTGGTTACCTTATAATGAATAAAATTATCGGTACTACCAAATCGATCAACACTATTACATTTTCTTCTTGATATGTCCTTCTATCTTGAGTTGAGGAGTGGCAACTCCTTCCAATGCATTACAGGATATGGTCAAACTCGTTTATTCTTTCTCTAGGGTTGGTTCCTGGTGTATATCCTCTTATTTTGAAGTTTCTTATTCATTTTCTTCCTCCTCTTCACAATCTATGTAAAATAATTTATTCTCAACGCACTTATGACCTTTAGTGTAGTTTCTATCGCAACTGTAGCAAAGCCCTTTTGCTATTTTTTCTTCCAATTTTTGTGGTGTCAACCTTGTAGGTTGTGGAAGTCTAGGAATAACAACACTTCCATCCCTAAAGATGTGAGTGGTAGGCTTCCTTGACGCCATAATTTTACTTTCAATTTTTCTTGCCAACCTGAATGCCTTCTCCAATGAATCAGGTTCCCAAAGGTGAACCTTGTGTTGGATGTTATCCTTTAAGTTCCCTATGAAGGCATCAATCCTATGTTCCTCTGGAATATCAATTAACCTTATATTCAATTTTTGGAGGTCCTCAATGCGCTCCACCATTGAACCCTTTTGTTTGAGATTTATCAATTGCCTAAAGAAGGTGTTGCTATTTGTATCCTCATAATGTGCTATCATTTCCTCTGTAAAAATTGATCAAGTGACAATTGTTTTACGAGAGAAAAGCCATCGATACCATCCAAATGTATTTTTTTCTATATATGAAGTTGCAATGCACAAGTTTTGTGTGTTTTTCACATTATGAAGATCAAAATATTGCTTCATCTGCAGTATCCATGTTACGGGATCATTGCCATCAAACTTCCTCATATCGATCTTTGGAATATGGTGGGTCTTCAATCCAACATTAGAGTTTATGAAATCATGATTAACATTTATTTTGTTCTCATCATGAGTTTCCTCTACTACCTTTTTGCGATTAGGAATCATTTCTTGTAGCAACTTTGTGAAACCTTCCTTCAAACCTTCCATGTCTGCTTTTAGATCATTATTCATTTCTTCCATGTTGCCTTTCATTTTTTCATCAATATTAGCTTCCATGCCATCCATCTTAGCTTCCATTCCATTCTTCAAACCATCCATCTTAGCTTCCATGTCTTTCTTTAAAACATCCATTTTGGCTTCCATTTCAATTTTTGTTACACTTTGCGAGAGCGAAATTTGTGGCACTTGGTCTCGTAATTTTTATATATCATGTTGCACTTCTTCATCCTCATGAGTCATATTAGAGCCTTCTGATGGATTAATGGGTGTTGAATTATTTTTAGGGGGCATTTTAGAACCCAATACTGATATCTATGCTTCAATATGCCCTTGGAATAACTTCAAACTGATTTTTCAAACAAGACTTATGCAATTTTATAAAAAAGAATACACAAATTTTCTTTCTTTTGAGGAGTTAAATATTGAAACTGATGTATCTCTGTAATTTTGGATTCCCAAGATCTGATATTCGGTCCTATAGTAGCGCTCTGAGTCTTTTTTCCAATGCCACATGTCTGACCTGATTTTGATTCTTCAAGATAAATTTATGCCCAATCTCCCACAATGACCTAATTGTGAATTGGTTCAGTAGAGCAAACTTGTATGACGTACCACGTGGCACTGGCTCCTCCTTCGGTTCTGAAATAGATACACTGAAAACTACATTCTGTGCAATTTTGGCCATGTTTTACAGAATGCCAATTCGACTCTCAGAGAAATATTTCTGACGATTTTCCCAAGGTCACCTCTTTGAGATGAAATTTGAGAGCCTGCAAAAACCCTAACTTCCACAGATCATATCGCCAAGAATATTGCGAACCAAGATTGAAATTTTTACACGAAGTTCCTCAGGATTTCTACTCAAATGGATTTTTTTTAGCTTCTGAACCTTCTTAGAAAAAAAGTTATAGTGAAAATTCCACAATGACCTGTTTGAAGCAGCGAAAACCTAGAATACAAAGCTCTGATACCAAATGTTATGAAACCAACTCACAAAATAGAAGAATAGAGAGATCAATGAATTAGAAATCAACCTATTCGAGGGGGAAACCTCCTTTACATTACATAAAATGAACAATTATTGGATGATATAAGTGACAAAACCTCCTTTCTATATACAAGATTCCATGGGGTCACAATATAATCCTAGCCAACCTAACAATAATAATGTAGGGGCACAAAAATAACAATAGAGAAATTTTATGGGGCACAATAATAATAATATGGGGACTACATGGGTATACAAATAACAATAAGGGGGCTACACTAACAAAAATAAGGGGCTACACTAGTAATATAGGGACCTAACATGTGGTATGGTCACATTCCTTCGGTAAATCATCTCAAGGTCTTTGGTTCCACCTGTTATGACTTGATACCTAAGGAACAAAGAAACAAACTCGGTGCAAGGAGTCGTAAGTGTATCTTCTTGGGGTATCCAAATACCTCCAAAGAACACCATCTCTATGATGAAGTTAATAAGAAGGTTGTAGTATCTAGAGATGTCAAATTTCTTGAATCTTCCAAGGCTGACAATGTTGTTGAGCGACAACTTGATCGCTTGGATAAAATCGTTCATGCAAAGTCATTTCAAGAATTTAATAACCAGATTCCACACCTTGAAGGGGGGATTCCTATACTAGATCAATCTGTGGAATATTCTTCTGGAGCACTCTCTCCCCCACATGAATCTCCAACCACGGATGACACTTTGAGTGATGTGATTGACATAATTGGGAGACCAAATCTTGATTCAGCCACAAATCAGTCAACTGAGTAGCTTGGGCCATCTCAGAAGGGTCCTCCAAAATGGCTGACAAAGACACTTGAAAATGTTCATTCTGATGAGGTTGGAAAGGCAGGAACAATAAGTTCCACCAAGAAAAATGGAGGTGATGTAGATGATTCTGATTCACCTATTGATATGGATATTTCTTATGATTTTGAACTGAAATTGTCTACAGATTTTGAACCAAATTCCTTCAAAGAAGTTTCTTCTCATGCTGAATGGAAAGAAGCGATGCAAAAGGAATATGATGCCTTGATAAATAATGGCACCTGGAAGATGGTTGATCCTCCATTGGGAACCAAACCAATTGGATGCAAGTGGGTCTATAAGAAAAAGTATAAATCTGATGGCTCACTTGACAAGCATAAAGAGGTTGCCATCTAGAAACTCTTTTCCTTGGCAGCTCAGAATGGTTGGAAAGTCCATCAAATGGATGTAAAAACTACTTTCTTGAATGGATATCTGAAATAATTTTTTTTTATGTCCCAGCCAAAAGGATTTATTGTGAAGGGCCAAGAAAATAAAGTATGCAAGCTTGTAAAATCCTTGTATGGCCTTAAGCAAGCACCACGAGCCTAGTATGAGAAGTTAACTGAGCATCTTCTGAAAATCAACTTCAAACATTATGATCTTGATGATGCGAATTTGTTTGTCAAGAAAGTTGGAAAACAAATTGTATATTTTGTGGTGTATGTAGATGATCGTAGATGATATTTTATGGCAGGGAACAATGAAAGCTACATTGCATCTATAAATAAGGAATTGAGGGAAGGTTTTGAAATGAATGACTTGGGCTATGTTCACTTCTATCTTGGCATTGAAGTAACTCAACATCTGAAGTTTATATTCCTCTTTCAGAAGAAGTACATTGGAGATCTGTTGAACAGGTTGGCATGGCTAAGTAAAACCCTTTGACTAATCCAATGGAACAAAAATTGAAGCTCACATCCATTTAAGGAAAATAATCTGAGGATGCAACAAAGTATAGACAACTTGTAGGAAGTCTCAACTACTTGACTACTACCAGACCAAACATTTCATTTTCTATTGGAATCCTCTCTAGGTTTATGAAAAATCCTTGTGAGGGACATTGGTCTACTGCAAAAAGAGTTCTAAAGTACTTGAAGGGGACTCAAGAATTTGGAATCAAATATACACAGGTGGGCGACTTCAACTTAATTAGATACTTTGATTTAGACTTCGATGGAGACAAAGAAACCAATGTATCTACTTCAGATTATGCTATGAGTCTTGGATCATGAGATTTCTCATGGAGATCACACAAACAATCAATTCCAGCAAATTCCAAAACTAAGGTAGAATATGTGGCTGCAACTGAAGCAATAAAGGAAATTGTGTGGCTCAGGAAAATTATGGAAGATTTGCAAGAGAAACAAGTGCATTCAACTCAACTCATGATTTACATCACTTCTGCGATAAATTTGGCTAAGAACGCAAAGTTCCATTATTGAACGAAGCACATCAATACAAAATATCATCTGATTCGACATCATGTTGAGGCCAAGACAATCCATCTATGGCATTGTTCCATAAATGAGAATATTGCAGACATTTTCACCAAAGTGTTTGGAAGAGAAAAGTTCAAAAGATTTAAAACGATGCTTGGACTCACCAACATCCCTTCAGATTAAGAGGGGGAATGTTGACACCTAATCCTTGGGATTGAGTGAATATGTAAAATAATGTAAATAGAAAATAAGGAGAGATAGAATATGAAGAGACACTAGGAGATGAAGCCCAATGGTCTCTCCCTTCATGTATATATTTATGATCGCCCTTAATGCAAAATCACAATTCACATTTTGGAGTTACCTTCGGGCCTGACAGGTTTTGATATGTTCCATTTCTAACAACTCCTTGATTTCCTTCTCTTTCTCATATTTGAACTTCTTCGGGTGCTTGTATGGAGTAGTTATTATAGGTTTGGCACCTTCATATAACTCAATGGTGTGCTCAAAGCCTTTGCCATAAGGCCTCCTTGGAGGGATATCCACAAAACTTAGTCATGTTTACTCAATTATGACTGAATGTCTACCTGATAACACTGACTACTATATGAAGGGTTTTGTGTCGTAATTCAACACTTTGCTGCCCAAGATACATCACCATGCCTAAATATGCTTTCGATTCACTTGCATGTAGAAATATTAGGGGCACCATTGGAAATTCCCCTCATAACTACCCTCTTACCATCTGCTCTAGTGAATTCCATCTCCATTGTTAGGTAGTTATTTTAGTGTTTCCTTATAGAATAAAGCCATTAAACACCCAATACAACATTAGTGCATTCTAATTCCGCCACATAGAAGTCATCTGTCACATTCTAGTTACCCATCATCAAATCCAACCGTTAAACCCTTTTTGTGCATGTCATACTGTACCCATCAGCTACCACAACATCAAATCCCTCAAAGTCTTCTATGGGAATGCCTCTCCTCACTGCCTTCAATGAAGTTGTAGGTTGCTCCATCATCAATCAAGATAGTGACACATTATCCCTGTACTACTCTGAATCTGAAAGTGTGATATCTAGGGATGCATGATAAAGTAGCTATAGTTGTTAGTCGATCCCACCTTACCTACCATAATTATTATAGAGAAATATTATATTAACTCAAAATGCGATATTTATTTTTATTTTATTTTATTTTTATTTTTATTTATTTATTTATTATTATTATTCTTTATTTATTATTATTATTATTATTATTATTATTATTATATAGAAGTTATTGGTGTCCTTTACACTACACCCTAAATTCTATCAACTTATCTTCAAAGCTACCAAGTTCAAGGTTTATCAAGATCCAAAAAAAATACAACCATAATACTTGCTTCTCAAGACTAAAATCACCTTTAAAATATAAATTGTTTAGTGGGATGAATAAATGTCAACCTTTATGAACCACAATTTACAATAAGCTAATTGTTAACTCCATTGTAATTAAATGTGTTCAAGAGTGACTAATAACATGCTTATGAATTATTTTCTTAAAAGGATAATTTAAATTATATAGAGTTGGCATCCCATAATTAGGAATTCATATGTGAGTTGATATTGCAACAAATTACTTACTGCAATTTTGACTTTTCAGCAAGACCCTTTAACTCAATGAGTTATTACACTAGAAATACCTTGATTGCAAATCTTAAATTAACTTAAGCCTTTTGTTTTATGGACGGTTCATAAATGTAATTAGATGCAACCATTGAACATTATGAAAACCAATTTACAAGTATGGAATGTAAAGCCATTGAGGCATTTTTTCAAACACTTACAACCATTATCTCTTTAAGGTGTTTTCACAACAATTAGCTAACATGAATCCAAAGTTACATGACTTCATTTTTTTTTTGTAAGTAGTGTCAATAATTGAACTTAAGATATTAGTAGACTATCAGCCATATTCATTTTTGAAGCTATACCAGTGAATATAAGTATTTAGAAATTTCAAACATAGCTCACAATATTGTAAGGTACAGCCATTGAGGAATTTTGACAAATAGTTGGCAGTCATAAAACAAGTTGCCGTAAGGCTATTTAAATTTTCAAATTATTAATCATTTATACTTTACAAACCATTTCCAAGTAGTTAGCCTCTATCAGATCCATCACTATAAATTATCAGGGAGTTCTAATATAAAAGGAACCAAACAACAAAACAAAACAACAGGCGGTTCTACATGCAACAACAAATCTGCAAAACAGAGTAGATTTGGGAATCGATGTCCGAAACCTTGATTTTGGAAGTCAAAGTTGGGGTGAAATGGCCTATGGGTACGGATACCCCCTGAAGTGGAGTTGAATCGCAACAGGGACGCCCAGAAATGTGATTCTTGAAAACAACACCTACCCAAGAATCCTACAATCTCATTTATGACTTCTATCAAACACATAGTATGAAAAATTATCTAGAGCTGTAAAAGGAGGAGGAGAATAGAAATTAAGCCATTAAAACATTTTCATCCAATTCATGACAGCCTACAAGCTAATTCATTTGAGATGATTGACAAGCTTTTTGCACCAATTGCTACAATTTAACAAACATATGGCAGCCCTAAATGCTACAGCCATTAAGGCTTTCTGTCAAAATTCTGATAGTACTATTACAACAACTTGAATAACAAAACATTGAATTATTGATAAGAATATGAAACATAAGCCATAAATGAAATTTATCTCCAACTTACCTCAAGCATTTGATCTTCCAAACCATATTTTAGCTGCCATCATTTTTGCATTTTCTTTTAAGGGTTGATTCTGTAATTCCTCCAGGTATGTTTTGGGTACATGTCCATTTTCTTACTTCTGATGTAAGCTGCAAGTTAGCACTTATTTATGCATAAATAACATTACTCATTCACGGACTTTGTCAACACTTTGCAAACTATCCTAAAACTGTTTCTAAAACATGCATATAATTACTTGAAACAAAACCATAAATCGTGAAATACTTACCCAAGTCCTTTGGAATTTATTTATTGCAATTACCTTCAACAATATTTGGCTTTCCTTTCTCAAATGCTACAATACCAAGATTAGTACCATAAACTACACCAATAATAACTCCAATATTGAGATCTAAACATCCATACATATAGATTGATCTAGTCTTCATTTTTAACTAATCAATAATATTTTAGATAACATAAGCCTAAACCAAAATTAGATGCTTACAACAAATTAAAGGTCTACCTTTTATTTTATGCTAAATCTATACTATAATTTTAGGACAATGGAAATTATACCTGAAGAGATATTCAGCTCCAATCGTTGAGAATATGATCCACCTTTGATCCCTTAACCAACTCATTTGAACCATTCGGTTTTCCACCCAACCATATCCAGGGAGAACTCCTCCCCCTGGAACCCCCGAGCTGTAAAAGCTCACAAACAGTACCCAAAATACAGCAGTAGAGAGAGAGATGCAAGGAAAACTAAGGAAGATAGTTTTCACTTCCTCTAAATACCACTCATGTTCAACCTCAATAGATACTTGGTAGATTAATAAGAAATTCAGATTTGTTTTGGAAGTAATTGGATACTCTCCATATCTCTCCCTCTCACAATATTCCTCAAGTCTCTTCCACTCTTGGAATTGCCCCCTTCCTCCCCCAAATGAGAATACATGAGACTCATATATAGGAGGAGCAACCAATTCTTGTCACAAAGGAGGAGTAATATGCATGCATTGTATTCCTTTTAGAGGAGTGTAACTTATGCCATTAAGGAGAGGTATGCATGCCTTATTTAATGAGAGTGTAACATATGCATTAAAGTGAGTGTAAGAGGAATATTTTATGACATATATTTAATGAGTGTAAGAGGAATATTTTATGACATATATTTAATGAGTGTAAGAGGAATATGCCATTCCTTGATGAGTGCATAAAAGAGAGTGTTATGTAATATTTAGAATAGAGAGAGTTAGATAGAGCCATGAGAGTCATGAAAGAGAGAGGTGTGAAGTGATTGAGAAGATATAATTTCCTTTTAATAATAATATCATAGTCTCATAAAAGATATTAATAATATTAATAATATTAATAATATTGAGGATTAATTCGAGATTGAACTATTACAATTGATTAATCATAAGTTAAGTGATTTTCCTTCAAGTATACTTGTTTACCCATTGATTGGAGGTGATTTACTATTTTTGGAAAGTCATACTTGAAATGGTAGACATGACTTTCTATTTTTAGAAAGTCACTCCAAAATTGTTAGGAATGAGATTATTAAGGAAATTCATCTATGAGTTTCCCATGAGTGGTATTTTTCTTCCAGATAATAGGGATTCCGCACCCCTATTGTATGCATCTTTGTGCCTTAGTAGATTGAGGACTCCGCGCCCTGATCTACTCTAAAGATCCAAGATTCCACACCTTGATCTTTTTTTTTTTAAATATTCAGGACTCCGCGCCCCAAACATTTCATTATAGATTCAAGACTTCGCGTCTTTATATTTCATGGATTTAGGACTCCGCGTCCTAATCCTTTTATCATATATCCAAGACTCCATGTCTTTATATTTCATGGATTTAGGACTCCGCGCCCTAATTTCCATGGCCTCTCATCTATTCTGCTTTGAAACTCCGCGTTTCACCTTAAGGTACTGATTGTGAGCTTATACCCATCTGATGGTTAGTTGGTAAGGTCTTCTTCCAAGACCTGCACACATCACAATCTCAATGATCAAATCAATCAAATGAATTTCATAATTAACTTATTCAAATTTTACCAAATATTGTGCATGACTTCCACAGTCATTTTGGTTTTGGAGAAATGACTTCCGCAGTCATTTATAGCTTGAGCATCCCTGTTGGCAATGACCAAGTCCCCTGCCACATCATGCTTAGTACGAGATTATGCACATATAATCATACAAATCATGTATCATCCATAAATCATAATTAACCATATGTTCCACATAACCATGATCGTCCATGGATATGTGTCTCAATTCTAAATCACCATTCACGTCATACACCTATGTCCAAAATAGGATACCAAAAGAGAATACATTGCTAATATTCTCTTAACCAAAATCAATCCTTGTGCACACAACCATAGATATTATCATAAGCACACAACAACCAAGTGACCCAAACCAGGTCATAGCATATAAGCATGTACATAAGTCTTTCATACATAATATTATATCAAAATCACCATCTCTAAGTGTGTCATCATTATCTCATTAATAAAGAAGGACACTACATTAGTCTCCACTCGTGGCTACTCATAAATCATACTGTTGTGCTCATTGCCTTGAGCCTGCCCTACCTCCTCTTCCCCATAACTATATGAGAGAAATTGTATGTAATGCACCTTGTCCTTCCCCATGTACATATCACCTAGTTCCCAAGGATCCTTACAACTAAATCAAAGTTTATTCCTTTTCAGTTCCTTTCGAGTCTCATCATCCAATTTGTATTTTCGATCCACTCTTTCTGGAAGGGCTTATTTCCTTTTTTTTTGCGAAAGTATTGGTTTGGGAGAATATTTATTCTTTGGTACTGCGTCCTCTATGTCTCAAGTTTTGATGATAACATCCTATAGATATTCTAGTTTAAATGCCTTAACCCAACCACATAGGGGTTCATATAATCCTTCAACAAATAACATAATAAATTTGTACTTCGACACATCTGTGATCATGATTGGGAGCCTCTAAAATTATGAAATGTAAGCATCGATTGTACTTGTCTATTTGAGCTGTGCCAACTCTTTGAAATGTATCTCTAGGTCCTTATAAAATCAGAAAATTATTCTCTGTTTGAAGTACATGTATGAGGTAATGCTAGCATCCCCAAGGTGAATAGCGCATGATACCACCACTCATGAGTCCCCCCCCCCCCCCAAAATGCAATGTAGTGAATTTGATGGCATTTATCTCCAACATAGGGTTAAATTGCAAATATGTGCCCAAATTTTGAACCCATGCTTTTGCAGTGTTTTTGGATGAACCATCAAGGGAAGGGATGGGATATTTTCCCAAATTTCACAGAAGATCACATTCTATGAGCCCCTGTTGTACTCTCTTGGCCTGTTCCTATATTTAATGATACAAAAGTCCTGTAAGGACATAGTTGCATGAGATTCTTCACCAATATCCTGATACTCCCTCAAATTATCAGAAACCGTTCACCTTTTCCTTGCTGTGCTTGGTTTCATGCTCGATGTTCTTCTAAGAACTAAGGTAAGAGAGGTATAAGAGTCACTGTACTTGTTTTTTGAGGGTTATTGTGAACTAGGATATGTGTGTTTCTCCCTTTAGCATGGTTCCCATTGTTATTGTTTGACCCTCTTGAACCCATTGTTTCCGACATTATTTTGATTCCCTTGATTATTTGTTATAAGCTGGGTGATAAGCTGGACCAATTGTTGTTTCCTGCTTGCAATATCATTTAGAATATTCATAGTGCTTCCCTTAGGTTATTTGTCCCTGTCACCCATGTATTCCTTTTCTTCTAATTTTGAGTGAAGATTGTTATCCCCCTTTCTCTATCTCCTATATGTGATGTATTCCCTATCCTCCAGAGACATTAAGATAATGTGCACTCATAGGTTGGCAGAAAAACCCTTTCTCTAGTACAACTATAAAATCCTCTCTTTCTAGACAAACAACTCAACCAATATACCCAAAAAAAAATATCACCACAAATAAATTCAACCAATATAACAAATTTTTTTATCAATACCATTGTAAAATCCTTCTCGTTAAACAAATAACTCAACCATTATACTACAAGAAAAAATACCACAACAAACAAAGTCAGATAATACATTTTGATATGTTTTGTTAATATAACCTGGAATTACATGCTAAAGCAACATTTTGAGTTATAAAAATAGATTTTTGGAAGGTCGTAAACAACCATGGATAATGGCATGATTTTTTGGGAAAATAGGAGATGGTGACAAAACTCGAATTTCCATTTACACTACCGTAAATTACTATATTGGAATCAATTTCATGGCTAGTTGGACCCTTCCTTTTGATGTCACAACTTAGCAAATGATGGATCGAATTGTTGAGAAAAAATGGCATTGGATAGGGAAGAAAAAATATGGGCTAAAACTACCCAAAAAAAAATTCCCTCAACTTGTTGATAATAATTGGTATGGCCTCCTTAAGTGATCCCATGGTTTGGAAATGAGTGAATCAACCCCATTTTTCCCATATGAATTGTAGATTGAAAATACAACATCCAAAAATCCCATGATCCTTGGCTATACCCATGATTTGGCAATGTGATGAATTTTCAACAATAAATAACGATGAAATATTTGAGTGATTTTTCATTCTTATTAGCTAGGGTGGATTATTTTTACCACCAAAACCAAATTTTTTTAGGTTTTCACCCTTAGCACTGCAAAGCCACAAGAGCTCTCCAAATTGATATGTGAGAATGATTATGCATGCCCAAAAAGTGAGCTCCAATCTCTATTTTATAACCTTTTTAAAAACTAAATCAATGTCACATTCACACGTTTCTTTTTCACCAAAATAACATTTAAATAATTAAATTAATTTATCCCCTTTTTGGCCAGCTATAGCCTATAAGAATCAAATAAGCTATTATGTTGTTCTCCTAGAATGATCATTTAGAGAGGGAAATTACAAAGTGTTTAGTTTTGAGGAAATGAATCTAAGAGTTCCCACTCCATTGAAAACCATTTTGTGTGCACCAACCTGCTATGACCTCATCAATTGCCAACATGTTGTTGAGATGATAATATCATTAAATTCTTTTTGGGTATTGTTTTGAGTTTCAACAAAATATGGTAATAGAGAATTATTTATGTAGTCATTGCTGTCTATGCCTATGAAGAAGAAGGATTTATTACAAATATTTTCTATGGTCGTCACTCCAATATTATTCTTAATGGCGATAATTTTGTAGCTTGAAGTGAATCTATTTGCATGTTGAAAGACATATTTCGAAAAATAGAAATCTGGTTTGCTGAGTATGCCTACTACTCCAAAAGCGTAATTGACACCATTTAATAGTGCATTGTCATAGATAAAGATAGATGGGAAATAGGATTTATTAACCCAACTTCTCAAAGATGATAATCTCTAATATAAAGTGTCCATTGATGAACCAAATATGAAACACCACTCATTTTATGTTCAGAAATCGTAATAAAAAGAGCCCAAAATAGAAAATAGTATCTATTCGATTTGGCAAAACCTCCTTTTGGATTTCGTGTTTTTTCTTTACAATAAACTTCCTATAGAAAAAACAACAAAATAAAGGATTCATAAATCAACAAGAACAAATTAAAGTTTGACCAGGAAAAATGCCCAAGCAAAACCTTTATAAATTTGTAATGATAAATCAATAAATGATTTAGATATTATATGAATTATATTTCATTTACAAGATAATGTTTTTAGGGAATGTGCGTTATGAGATGACTGACATGTATAGCCCATGACTTGTATAGCAATGACCCAAGGATATCTAAGCCATCAAAATCACTTGGGGATCACACTTGGCTTGGGCCACACTGCATAGTTGGATTTTTTCTCACTAAGTTTTGAACCAGTGAGCTTTACACCACGAAATGCCTTAATAAAACTTTAACAAAAACACCCTATCATTGTTTACTCTACACCCCATGAATTTAAAAATTTTAAATATTAAAAAAAAAAACATTCATTATTTAAAATAATTTTAAAATTTAAAATCAAACTTTAAATTACTAAATAGTTTAAAAATTGTTTTGAAAATAAAAAGAAAAATACAAAATACAAACAAACATTAAATCATTTACATTAATTTTTGTTATATACATATTTTACTAGATTATTATTATTTTTTAATTTAATATTATTTTAATGGATGGATATTGATTTAAAAGGTTATATTAAAATTTATTATGTTGATTGAAAACAAAATCATTATATTCTTATATTTCAAGCCAAATTTGCGAGAAATAGAACTAATTTACTTTTGCACGAATTAGATTGGAGGGTGGATTGAGTTCAAGAACCTTGAAAAAATACTAAATTACATGACAAGCATTTAAGCACAAGCGTGAGCTTCACAAAATTTAACGTATTAATATAATTATGTCAATCAACCTTGTAATTCAAAAATTGTTGGATCATCTTAATAAAAAAAATTAGCACATAAAATCTAAGTAAAATAAAAAGAGAGCTGCAGAGGCAGCAAGTCCCTGCCGAGAGCGTAGTAACTAGCAAAATATTTGGGGACAGGTGATGGGTTGCTGGACTTTCGCTATGTGACCACAATATTTTTCTGTTTTACTTTGTGTTGGGCCTCCGCTCTCACCACGACACCAAGGCTTGGTAAGCTGCATCTTTTTTGTTGGCATTAGAGATCAATCATTGTGCTCAGATGTCTGCATTACTCCTATTTTGTCCTCCTTCCCCACAAGAATCTCTTATTATACATGCAATAGATATTATTTTGTATCTCATTCAACTATTTACAATCAATCAATATTGCTCTGAATCAAAAGTTATCTCGCAGCAAGGCACATTTTGCCAGTGAGTTTTTCATCGAATAACTCTGCAAAATCTCTAACACTAACACAAACATAATGCAAGGTCATTGAACCCTAGAAGTATACCTTCTCCTAAGAAATTTAAATCCACAAACATACACGAGGGCATAGAACGCTAGAAGTATACCTTCTCCTAAGAAATTTAAATCCACAAACATAGCGACACAAGAGATAAATTTAAATACTGTCATTCAATCTCACAAACAACAACTCTAGAGGATAGCAAATAAAATAGTCTTTAATTTAAACAGGGCCGAGAATGCTTCATCAAATTGGCTTAACATGTCTTTCTATTCACTTCAATTTTTTCCTGATAAAATTTATTTGCAACTTTTCATTTTTTTATAATAAATTTATATTTGCGACTCTTCGAGGCTTTCTTTCGGGTTCTCTAAATGTACAATTGGACTGCAATTATATTCAAAGATTTTGTTTTAATGTTGGCTAGTATTAGTAATAGTACTATATATATATATAAAAGAATACAATATTTTTACGTGGAAATGTTACATTGGTTACTTCAAGTATAATTTCTTCTCTTCTTTTATCATCTGTTTCTTCTTTTAATCTGTATAAACGGTGTGTTTATAGGTCATCTCGTTAGTCAACATGGATTTCAATGAAAATAAATAATGTTTTCTGTTATTAATCATCAATATGCATAATAAAATATATTTTCTTCCTTCTTCTTCACATTTGGTTTATTGTTTTGGCTGCTTTATTTAGTATGCATACTTTTTGTTTAACGTAGGCTATCTCCAAATCTATTTACAAAGTGTAATTTCTAAAAATAGCTATACGAATAGTTTAGGAATAGCAAGTATGAATTTTAAATCATACGCTGGTAACGAATGTATAATTAGATCGTAGAAATTAAATCATATTTCTATCGAATGTAAGGTGGTGTATAACCATTTGAAAAGGCCAAATTATTCAATATACATATTTTAAAATTTATAACGCGCTATTAAATATTTTGTTCCATGACTTATATCTAAAATTAAATGTAACGCAGTTGATAACTGGATTATGTCTTAGTTGAGCTTGTTCGAACCCAAACACATGAAATCAAGCCGTCAATAAACAAAGTATTAACTTGTGAACTACCAGATTTGCATGCGTTACACGTGCCGTCAACCAAACAAACGAAATTTTAAGGCTACATTTGGCCCAGACTACTCTATGTTCGGCTTCCTCCACTAGTCGAATTGTGGTTGAGTTGAAGCTAGCAACTATGGCGGATGGGATCATTTGGGTCCTTCCAATTCTGTGTCGAGCTCCATGGAATTCATCTCAGATCAGCTCCTCGCTAAAATGCTTAACATCTATTTCTTGCCTCCCCATTTTAACAATTGGGCAAAGTGGTATGTCGAATCAGATCCGGAGTGGAATCAGATCTACAGAGAAACTGTGAACGAGGAGGAGCTCTTCAGGAGCATTGTTTGATCTCTTGCCTTTCGAATAGATCTCCACGCTTGTTGACCTTGTTGGAATTTTACGGGTAATTCATACTTGAACAGAGGAAATAGAAATTCCTCTTTTACAACACAGAGCTTTAAAATAAAATAAAATTTCAGACAGACAGACAGAGATATGAAATACCAACTCTATGTTATTAAAAAAAACTACTGTTACAATTCTTCCTCAACCAGAGGGCTTACAAAATAGTTTGACTACGCAAGCCACGGTTCAAAATTATCCTCTTGTCATTCACTAAAATATCACTTTCTGTCTTTTATAAAACAAACAACTGCTTGTGTATACAAGTACAAAAATACAAAACACTCTGTTGTGTTTTTCATTCGATGTCTCTGTCTATTACAAAAAAAAAAACAACTCTCTGTTTCTTTAAAAACAACGCTCTGCTGTGTAAAAAAACATTACATGTACACTCTGTTGTTCGTGTGTGTGTGTAAAAAAAATTAAATTACATCTCTGTTCCATATATAAAAAAAATATCTCAATTCAATTAATGTCATTTATTGACAAAAAACTAGAAAATTCACCGCTTCAAATTCATTTATGGCATCATTAACTTCTACCGGCAATGCTTGGAAATGCATTGAAGTTGAATTGACTTGGTGGCACCTTGATTTTTTTCTCCCGCACTGCTGTGCCTACATTTCTATGTAATAAAACATTCACTGTGTATTGCAATACACCAACACTCTTACAATGTGCTGAGCACATATATATATAAAAATATGTTATAATATAACATATATTGTAATCAAAATAAAGTCAAACTTTACTGACGTAATAAAACTTTTAACTCATGGTTAAAACTAAAATGAAATTTCTATGTCATAAAACAAAAACATTAAACATGCGATGGGAAAATAATATTGAACCCAAATCTTTTATAAACGCTTTTGTGTGGGCCCCCAGCTGATGACGTCAGTTTATTCCGATGGGGTTCACACCTCCACCCACAAGAGTTCATCGACCCCCACGGACTTGGTTTACCACTTAACCTCTGCTGTCGATTAACTGATTCGTCCCTGCGCTATTCGATTATGCGGGCAGTTGGAAATTAATTCCAACACTCCCCCTTAATTTCCACTGCTGGGTTTTCCTGCATATCGAAGCATTTTCTGAAATGTTCAAAGTTGTTTTGAGATAATGGTTTTGTGAGGATATCTACAAATTGATCCTCTGTTCTGCAATGCTGCAAAACAATCTCACCATTGCTAACCAATTCCTGTATGAAATGAAACTTGGTGTCAATGTTCTTTGTCCTTTTATGAAAAATAGAATTTTTAGACAATGCAATAGCTGAGTTATTGTCACAAAAAATCACTGTCCCTTTTACCTGTTCTTGACATAAACTTGTCAACATTTTTCTCATCCAAACTACTTGACACGCTACTGTTGTAGCTGCCACATATTTTACCTCTGCTGTAGACAAAGCTACAATGGGCTGTTTCTTAGAATCCCATGAAATGGCTCCTGAACCCATGTGAAAAACATAACCGGAAGTGCTCTTCTGATCATCTTCACTTCCAGTCCAATCACTGTCAGTGTATCCAACTAAATATGAATTTTCTGAAGTAGTATACAAAATACCAAACCTCTTTGTACCTTTAACATACCTAAGAATTCTTTTTGATGCCTGCCAATGTGCATCCTTCGGCTTTTCCATGAATCTGGAAATCAAAGTAACATCATGCATTATGTCTGGCCTAGTTGCAGTTAAATACATGAGGCTGCCAACTATGCTCTTGTATAAACTAGGATCGAAATCCTTGCTGCTATCCTCTCTGCTGAGTTTTAATCCCATCACTGTGGGAGTGATTGTTGCTTTGCATTCCTGCATGTTAAATCTTTCAAGCACCTCATTAACATACTTTTCCTGTGAGATAAAAATCCCATTTTCATTTTGTTATACTTCTATTCCCAAGAAGTATCTCAACAAACCCATATCAATCATTTCAAATTCTTCTTTCATGACTGTTTTAAAATGTTCAATAAGGCAATCATCATTACTTGTAAAAATAACATCATCGACATATAAAACTACAGTCAATATTTTTCCATATTTTTCTTTGATGTAGAGGGTGGGTTCTCCCTCACATTTCTCAAAACCATTTTCCAGTAGATAGGAATCTATCTTACTGTACCACACTCTTGACACTTGCTTCAGCCCATAAAGAGCTTTCTTCAACTTGCACATTTTGTGCTCTTGGTATTTCTTTTCATAGCCGAGAGGTTGATCAATGTAAACCTCTTCCATTAACACTCCATTTAGAAATGCTGACTTAACGTCCATTTCGTAAACTTTCCACTTGTTTTGTGCTTCTATGGACAACACTGCTCTCATGGTTTCCATCCTGGCAACCAGTGGGAAAGTTTCCTCATAATCTATCCCATGCTTTTGTTTATAACCTTTGACAACAAGCCTTGCATTGTGCCTCTCTATTTTGCCTTCAGCATTACTTTTGGTCTTGTAGACCCATTTAACACCAATGACATCTTTACCTTTTGGGAGTTCAACCAAATCCCAAGTTTTGTTCCTCTCTATGGCATTTATTTCCTCATCCATAGCTTCTATCCATTTCTCATCCTTGATGGCTTCTTCGAAATGAACAGGATCATCAACATGACAATATAAAGCAAACAAAGAATTGATACCTTCATTAGCTATATCTTGTTCATAAATATCTTTCAAACTTTTGAATTTCTTACCTCTTTCAGTAGGTGTACAAATGCTTGAAGAAGCACTTGAATTTCCTCCTTGTGGTGTGCTTGGAGAAGCACTGTCATTTCTCCTCAAGGGTGTGCTCTGCTGCTCTTTTGTTGGTGTTGCTGTTTGGGGATGTATTTCAGCCAACTCATCATCATTTTCATCATGAGATAAACAATGTTTAACATTCACTGTTTTCTCTATGCTTCCATCCCAAGCTTCCTCTTCAATAAACTGAACATCTCTGCTCACAATAAAATTCTTGGTGGATGGGTTGTACAAGCGATAAGCCTTGGATTCCTCACTGTATCCAATGAAAATACATTTCTCCCCCTTGCTGTCCAACTTCTTCCTTAGCTGATCCGGTATGTGTGCATAAGCCACACATCCGAAAACCTTCATGTGTGTGACACCTTGCTTTGTGCCACTCCATGCCTCTTCCGGCACTTTGTTCATAACTGCTTTTGTAGGGCACCTATTCAAAATGTACGCTGCACAATGTACAGCTTCAGCCCAATAATCATTAGGCAAATGCTTTGCCTTTAACATACTCCTTGCCATGTCCATTATGGTTCTGTTCTTCCTTTCAGCTACTCCATTTTGTTGCGGAGTATATCTAGTTGTAAACTGCTTTTGAATACCATTTTCTCTACAAAAACGTAGAAAATATTTAGATATATACTCACCTCCTCTATCAGTCCTTAAGACTTTGATATGCAGCCCACTCTGGTTTTCCACAAGTGCTTTGAAATTGAAATTTTTTTCAAACACTTCACTTTTGTTTTTCAAAAAGTAAACCCAAGTTTTTCTTGTAAAATCATCTATGAATGTTAAGATATAGTGGCTGTTAGCAAGTGATGGAGTTTGCATCGGTCCACATACATCTGAGTGGACAATCTCTAAGGGTGCTTTTTCCCTTATGCTTTTCCCAGAAGGAAAACTTTCTCTGTGTTGTTTCCCCAAGATACAACCTTCACAAAGGCTGTCTGATTTCTCTATCAATGGTAAACCACTTACCATTCCTTTTCTGTTCAACAAATTAAGACCTCCAAAGTTGAGATGTCCAAATCTCAAGTGCCATAACCAATTATCATCTTTTGGTTCGCTTTGGAAAGTCTCTTGTGCAACTGCTGCTTTCTCTTCACCATTCTTCAAGTCTGCTCTCATTCTGAGAGGGAACATCTTGTTCCTTGTCATCTTCACTTCAGCAATACACTGTTTGCTGGGTGGTTTATCCATGATGGTACAAACATCATTATCAAAGAAAACATTATACCCCTTATGGACAAGCTGTCCAACACTTAAGAGGTTACACTTCATTCCTGGAACATAATACACATCTGCTATGGTTTTCTTTGCACCTTTCCTTGTTAGAACATTTACAATTCCTTTTCCCATAACAGAAACTTTGCTATCAGTTCCTAGTGTGACTTGTGACTTCACACTCTCATCTAACATAGAAAACATTGCTATATTTCCTGTCATATGGTTACTACAACCGGAGTCTAGAAACCATAAATCCTCATTCTTTTCTTCAGCCATGTTACAAGCTAAAAACAAGTTATTTTGGCTGACATTTTCTCTAGTAAAATTTGCACTAGTTCTGTTTCCCATATCATTCTGCTTCTTTCTACATTCATTAGCATAATGACCATATTTTTTACAATTGTAACATTGGACATTGGATTTATCATACCTTTGTCCTTGAGCATTCTGCTGACCATTATGTTGGTTGCTGCCTTGGCCGTGGCTGTGATTTTGACTATTGCACCTTCCATGTGAATGTGAAGGGCTGTCCCTTCCACCTCTGTTTTGGCTTCTGCCTTTTCCTCTTTTATTTTCTCTGCCTTTCCCTCTTCCTCTTCCGAAAGACATCTGGGTCTTAAAGGCATGCTCAGGAGATGAGTTTTCACTCCTACCCAATCTCTGTTCATGGGTCATCAGTGATGCATGTAGCTCATCCACTGAAAACTTTGTGAGATCCTTAGTCTCCTCTATGGTGGTGACAATCACATCGAATCTTGAGGGTAAACTTCTCAAGAGTTTTTCAACAATCCTCTTGTCCTCAAGAGTCTCTCCATGAGATCTTATTTGTGTGACCATTCCAATCACATGAGTGAAGAATGAGTCAATAGAGTCTGACTCTTTCATACATAGAGTCTCAAAGTCTCTCCTTAGCAACTGAAGTTTTGCTGTCTTCACCTTCTCCATACCCTGGTAAGCTGTCTTGAGAGTTTCCCATGCTTCTTTGGATCTATTAGCTGCTGCTATCCTCGGAAACACACTCTCATGCACTGCTTGATACAAGAAGAAAAGAGCCTTGGCATCTTTCTTCTTATTGCTCTTCAGAATATCTCTTTCTGCCTGAGTTAACATATTAAACTCAAGTTCATCTGCTGGCTCTTCAAAGCCATCCTCAACAAATTCCCATAAGTCTTGGGAGACAAATAATGCTCTCATAGTTATTGACCAGTAGTCATAATTTTTCCCATTAAATTGTGGGAGATGGATATTTCCCATACCCATACCAGTGCTGGCTCCAGCCATTCTGCACTCTTAACTATGATTCAAAAACACTTGACTATGTGTTTAAATTTAATTAACTGTACTGCAACAGTAACACAAAACTGTATAGAGAAATACCTTTGAATTCTTCTTGTCTGAACCTTCACACTGCTGGAGAGACTTCTGCAATAACGAACTCCTTTCCTTCAGCTTATTTGACCTTCAAATAGCCTGGACTTCTTTGATACCATGTTGGAATGTTTACGGGTAATTCCTTAACAAAACGAGAGGAAATAGAAATTCCTCTTTTACAACATAGAGCTTTAAAAATAAAATTATTAGTGGAACCATTTAATGATTGTCCACACATAAAAAAAACTTGTTACAAAATCTTCCCTCAAAGAGGCTTACAAAATAATTTGGCTACTTTGCAAACACGGTTCAAAATTATCACTGCGTATTCACTAAAATATCACTGTTTGTCTTTTATAAAACAAACACTACGTTGTGTATACAAGTATTTCACACTACTGTGCAAAAATACAAATACTCTATCTCGGTCTGGAAAATACGGCGCGTGTATTTCCAGTGCCTTTCTCTGCTTATTTTTTTTCAGCCTTTCTCTCTTTGTGCATAAAAAAACATTACATGTACACTCTGTTGTTCGTGTGTGTGTGTAAAAAAAATTAAATTACATCTCTGTTCCATATATAAAAAAAATATCTCAATTCAATTAATGTCATTTATTGACAAAAAACTAGAAAATTCACCGCTTCAAATTCATTTATGGCATCATTAACTTCTACCGGCAATGCTTGGAAATGCATTGAAGTTGAATTGACTTGGTGGCACCTTGATTTTTTTCTCCCGCACTGCTGTGCCTACATTTCTATGTAATAAAACATTCACTGTGTATTGCAATACACCAACACTCTTACAATGTGCTGAGCACATATATATATAAAAATATGTTATAATATAACATATATTGTAATCAAAATAAAGTCAAACTTTACTGACGTAATAAAACTTTTAACTCATGGTTAAAACTAAAATGAAATTTCTATGTCATAAAACAAAAACATTAAACATGCGATGGGAAAATAATATTGAACCCAAATCTTTTATAAACGCTTTTGTGTGGGCCCCCAGCTGATGACGTCAGTTTATTCCGATGGGGTTCACACCTCCACCCACAAGAGTTCATCGACCCCTGCTGAGGGTGGCCTTCGCCTTATCTCTGTATTTGTCCTTTTCTGGGCAGTTGGAAATTAATTCCAACACTCCCCCTTAATTTCAACTGCTGGGTTTTCCTGCATACCCAGGCATTTTCTGAAATATTCAAAGCTTTTCTGCGCTAGTGGCTTTGTCAAAATATCTGCAAATTGATCCTCCGTTCTGCAATGTTGCAAAAAAATCTCACCATTGCTAACCAATTCCCGTATGAAATGAAACTTGTTGTCAATGTGCTTTGTCCTTTTATGAAAAACATAATTTTTAGACAATTCAATAGCTGAGCTATTGTCACAAAAGATCACTGTCCCTTTTACCTGTTCTTGACATAAACTTCTCAACATTTTTCTCATCCAAACTTCTTGACACGCTGCTTCTGTAGCTGCCACATATTCCGTCTCTGCTGTAGACAATGCTACAATGGGCTGTTTCTTAGAAGCCCATGAAATGGCTCATGAACCCATGTGAAAAACATAACCGGAAGTGCTCTTTCGATCATCAACACTTCCAGTCCAATCACTGTCAGTGTATCCAACTAAATCTGAACATTCTGAAGCAGTATATAAAATACCAAACCTTTTAGTACCTTTAACATACCTCAGAATTCTTTTTGCTTCTTTCCAATGCACATCCTTTGGCTTTTCCATGAATCTGGAAATCAAACTAACAGCATGCATTATGTCCGACCTAGTTGCAATCAAATACATAAGGCTGCCAAGTATGCTTTTGTACAAACTAGGATCAAAATCCTTGCTTCTGTCCTCTCTATTGAGTTTTAATCCCATCACTATGGGAGTGATTGCTGCTTTGCTCTCTTGCATGTTAAATCTTTCAAGCACCTCATTAACATACTTTTCCTGTGAGATAAAAATTCCCATTTTCATCTTGTTCTACTTCTATTCCCAAGAAGTATTTCAACAAACCCATGTCAGTCATTTCAAATTCTTCTTTCATGACTGTTTTAAAATGTTCAATAAGGCAATCATCATTACACCTTAAAAATAACATCATCGACATACAAGACTACAATGCAAGATTTTACCATCTTTTTCTTTGATGTAGAGGGTGGAGTTTCTCCCTCACACTTTTCAAATCCATTTCCAGTAGATAGGAATCTATCCTGCGTACCACGCTCTTAGCGCTTAGCCCGGCCAATAAAGAGCTTTCTTCAACTTGCACAGTTTGTGCTCTTGGACTTTATTTTCATAGCCGAGAGGTTGTTCAATGTAAACCTCTTCCATTAACACTCCATTTAGGAATGCTGACTTTACATCCATTTGGTAAAATTTCCATTTGTTTTGTGCTACTATGGACAACACTGCTCTCACAGTTTCCATTCTGGAAACCGGTGAGAAAGTTTCCTCATAATATATCCCATGCTTCTACTTATAACCCTTGAAAACAAGACTTGCCTTGTGTCTCTCTATTTTGCCTTCAGCATTACTCTTGGTCTTGTAGACCCATTTAACTCCAATGACATTTTTACCTTTTGGGAGTTTAACCAAATCCCAAGTATTGTTTCTTTCTGTGGCATTAAGTTCCTCATCCATAGCTTCTATCCATTTCTTATCCTTAATAGCATCCTAGAAATGAATAGGGTCATCAACATGACAATATAAAGCAAACAAAGAATTGATACCTTCATTTGCTGCCTCTTGTTCATAAATGTCATTCAAATTTTTGAACTTCTTACCTCTTTATTTATATCTTTCTATACCTCTTTCAAATATCTTTCTATAATGTTCATAGAAACAAAGGATCGAGAGAGAACATTCTCACATGCAGAGTCATGCATAGCTCGTCCAGAAAACTGAGTTGGATTTCATGTGGAGTCGAACTTGTTATCACGATGACAAGTGCATCACAGGCGAATCCGACCGTCTGAAAGCTTCATCCAAGCCGCTTTCATTTGGGTACTTTTATTCAGTTTTGATTTAATAACTTCACATCAATAATAATGATCGTAGAGATAAATTTCAGTCTTAGAATTTTATTTTCCAACCACCTGCGGAAGAGAGCTCACACTTCCAGCCATCTCATATTGCAGGTAAACCTCCAGATATAAATACATGTAGAGCGAAGACAAAGTATACCAGTGTTCCGAATGTGTCGCAGTCAAGCACATACCTCATTTTGATCATTTAGAGGGCGCTCACGGACTCACTGAATGAAGTCCTTCGTTTCTTATGAAGGTAGTTTCTTATGAAGGTAGGTGTTGCAGAGACCTATAGCGAGAACGAAGAATTCTAGCCTATTCTTCAAGTTGAAGAAGCGCTGAATGAAAAGGCCAAGGAAGAAAGCACAATGACAGCGTGATGGAAAGCATAAGGACAACTGTTCAGTGTAACAGAACCGGTGGCAGCATAAGCGGTGGACAATGATTTTTTATTTTCGGTGGAAAATGTTTGAGATTAACGCTGGAACTTTGGTTATAGATGTATGCCTCAGGATACCGATCTCATACTAATGTTTATGGAAACTTATGAAACATACAAAGCATTCATTCAAACTTATGAAACATACAAAGAATTCATTCAAACTAATGCTAGCATTAGTTTCCGAGAGTGAAATCTCAATAAAAAATATGCAAAAAAGAAGATTTTACCCTAAGTTTCTAGAGATCTGGCCTCGATATGAGGCCAAATAAGACCTCCAAAATTTCTAGTGGTTGAAATAGCGGCCAGAGGTTTCTTATTGGTTTAAAAAAAGTTGTTTATTAAATATAAAATCAAAACTTTGGATTATAAGTTTCATTTTTAACTCGGTTGTTGTGCAACACTAATGAAAATCTAAAAATCGATTACAAGAGTCCCTGCCATGCCGCAGGCGGCAGGGACTAATAAAAGGATAAAAAATAATTCAAAGGGAAAGAATAAGCTTTCCAATCCGATTCATACATAAATTATAAAAAGTGTCATAAAATGATAAAGGATAAAAATTAATTCAAAGGGAAAGAATAAGCTTTCCAATCAAGATTCATACATAAATTATAAAAATTATCATAAAATGATTAAAAAAACAATTTTTTTGAAATTTTAATGATTTAAAAATAAAATAAAAGTGAAGGCTTAACCAATGGCGATGTGATGGGTAAAACCATTATTTTTGATATTAATATAATGTGGCTTAAGTTTATTAAAATTTAGAAGATATATTTTATAAGATTAAACTTAAAAATCTAGATGATATATTTTATAAGATTCTTAAATATTGTATACAATTTTATGGGTTTCATATAGGATAATTTAATAATATAAATTCAAAAATTTCGAGTATTTAATATCTATTTTATATAAATTAAACAATAAATCTAAATAGAGAAATTTAGTTTATAATTTTTTCTTATTATTAAATAGAAAATATACAACTATAAAGTTTTATGATAATTAGACATCTATTAGATGCATATGTATCTCTTTTTTTGGACATTTTTTTACTGTTCGTGATATTTCATAACCCTAACGATGTCTTGGTACCATACAAACATGGCTCTGCTACCAGTGAGCATCCATAGCTCCGACGAAGGTGTCTTGGTAGGATATAAGCATGGCCCTTCTACCAGTGAGTGTCCATAGCCCTAACAAAAATGTCTCGGTACCATACAAGGATGGCCCTATTACTAGTGAGCATCCATAGCCCCAACATGTTTACTTTGTACTTCCCACACTTTGCAATGCTTTCAACTCCCTTATATTGAATTTCACCCTTTAGACTTTATTTGTAGAAAATTGCAACTTGCAATTGGGTGAAGGGAGTGGGGCAGTTCATGATATATGATTTTATTTTAGAGAATAGATGTAATAATTTAAAGTTTTGATCTCAAAAGTTCCCCTTAAACTATCATCGTGAAAAAATTATTTAATGTGTTGAAATGAGGGGATGGATTCAAAGAAAAGATTGACAAATACTATTTTCTCTATTTAAAAGAGAGTCATTGAAATTTGAAATATGTTTTGTTGTTCCTCCGTAGTCACTAATCATTGCAAAATAACTGAAAATCCCATAACAAAGTATAGATCTTACATGTGTAGCCTTGAAAAGTTTCCTCATAAAAATTGAAAATAAAATAAATTCAAATGTTCAAATTAAATAATCAAATAAAAAACAAAATAGAAGAAAATGTACAAAATTATTTAAACAAAATTAGGTCGAAAGCATACTAATCATATCAAAGGACATACCAAAGAAACATGATTAATCTGGAATATGATGAATGTAGTCTATTAGAACTCTTATTGAGATACAAAGAAAACAAAAAATGGAAAATGATTTTGAAAATAAAATAAAACAAAAAATAACCTTATTGTCATGATATCAATGTTAAAATCCTTATCAATTAGGTTACATCAAATGATTCTTGCTTACTAATTGCACTTAACATTTCACAACTAAGTCATTGTAGTTATTAATTGATATTAGAACATAAAGTTAGGATTTTGAAAATAAATGTTCAATGAATGTAATTATGAGCAAGACGATTGCGCCGAGAGGCACATTCTACAACCTAGTATGAGAGTGATGTGCGATTCTGAGAGTGCTCATATTGGAGTTAACACATGTTCTTTAAAAACAAAAACTATAAATTAAAATAATAATAATGTCGTCTATAACAAAAACATAAGTGAATATACATACTTGGTTAGATTTACTTAAAAACATTATAAGACATTATTAATCCCATTCTTATTGTGCTAGCTTGATTCATTTTTAATATTACAACCTAGTATGAAGGATACGTGGTAAACATATTTTACTTTCACTCAAAGCCATAAATAAAAGATTTCGATGTCTATATTTATATTAACTATAAGAGATAGGATTTGAATATTCATGTTTGCTAATATATTCCAATATAAACTTGAGAGAGAGAGAGAGAGAGAGAGAGAGAGAGAGAGAAAGAGCATACATGTTGATCATAATAAAATATTTCAATGCCCATCAAAAAATACTTTTAATTATACAAATATTCAATGTAGGTCATAAATAAAATATTTCACTATGCAAGTTAAATAATATTGACGTGTATTTAAAAATATATTAATAAAAGAATAATATTTTGATATGGACAATGTGGTTTATAAATGAAATATGCCAATGTCCATATTGAGTAAAATATTTCAATGTCAACTACACACATATATGTATATATTATATAGAGCAATTAAAAACTTAAATTCTTATCACCAAAATATTTTAAAACATTTCAATAGTCTCACTATTTTACATTTTGGCCCAGATATAATTTTTGGTTAATTTTTTCTAAAATTTAACAAATATTTGTTGGAATTGCAAATCTAAGTAGTGAAATTTACACATTCCAAGTGGTCGAGGGTAATTTCAAGGCATTATATCCATTTATGCATTCAATAATGCAATTTAAACATGATGTGTGTTCACACACACATACACATATACATAGAGAGAGAGAGAGAGAGAGAGAGAGAGAGAGAGAGAGAGAGATTAAATCTCTTGAGATGCAAACTCTTTTTCAAGTTTTGCACTCTAAAAGAAGTTTGCATACCAATACATTTGATCCCTCTCGGTGCTTGGAAGATCCATGATTAAGATGGACCCATACTGGTAAAGAAGACTTCCATGAATACATCTTGATGATGGTTAAGCTTCAAATTGATTATGATACATCACTTCATAACTTTATTTATTTGAATGAAAAAAAGAGGTAATCTACTTGTGAAATAAGAAAAACAAACTAAGCTAATTAATATGCTTCTAAACCTATTGTAAGCTACAATGATTATTAAAATCTGTGAAATCATATTGCCAATGCATCCATCCAATTGATTGCAAGCTTGCAAACACATGTTTATCGACAATTAAAAAAAACAATATAACATTATTTCTTGAAAAAAAGGGAAAAATGAAACATATTTATTCCACATATATTGGATAATTCTCTTAAAATTAATTTGGAACCATTTTACATAAGAGTTTCAAGGCATATTCCAATTCCATCATAATGTTCAGATTTATGAATGTGGAAATGTTGGAGAAGGATAAAAGGAAGCAAAGATACATGTTGCAAGTTAGGAGTGAAAGTGTTCATAATTATACCTTTCATATGTGCATGGATGTTAAGAATATCATTTGCTTTCAAAGAAAGATAATAAAGATTTGAAATAAATAATGGTAAATGTGACAACCCTTTGGGGAAAATTCCCCCTCTTACATACATTATAAATATTTCATGTAATTCGATTATAAATTAAAATGGGTTGAGACAAGGAACACAAATTCTAGAGTTGAGGAGGAGATTGCTTGGGATTTGAAGGAAACTTGATTGTTTCTTGATAACCATATGTGTGAATAATGGATTGGTTATGCCATTAATCTAGCTGAAGAAAAAGGACAAGGAGACATGCTTGTATTGGAAAAATTCACAAGGAAAAAGGGATGAAAATTTATGAGGTTTGGGATGCGTGGGTGACTAGGGACAGTGGAAGTAAACCTAGAAGGATTATCACTTAGTACATGAAAGGAAGGACGCGCATTCACGAGGGGGTATTATGATGTATAGAGGAAAATAGACGGATTGGGATGGAAAACATTCCCAGTATCACTCAAACGCCACTTAGAACAACACCACCATGGATGAAAGATGAAGGGGGGCGTTGGTGGAAATACTAATGCAAGAGTGATAATCTACGACCGTGACTAACGTGAAGGAGGTAGCCTAGAAATAATGGAATGACATACTTGTAGGTTGGAGAGCTTGTGTTGGAAAATATTGGTTACTGCGGAGTTTTCCTAGAGAAGAAATCATTACTAAATCATAGAGGTTATGCAACAGACGATAGGGAACCTATACATATCCCCGGTCTAGAGATAACTGAGGACATATTTAGGGAAGGAGGAGTCTTACACATATACAACTCTTACATAATAAATATATATCTTGGTCAGCGACCAAAGCAAGAAAAAAAATTCTCTTTAGGTGAGGTTAAGTCTCTAGATGAATTTGGAGTTGGAGGGTGAAGATCGTATTCTCTAGACTCCCTTGAAAATGAGGGTGGGGATTTTATCCTTGGACTCTTGGTAAGGAAAAGTTCTTAAGTATCCTTTTCTTTTTCATCTGGTTTTTGGCAGTGAGTTCTGGATTCCCTTCATCGGGTGGAAACACTGTGTTGCAATTTTTCAGGGTGGCGGTGAATCCTTTGGACTCCCTGATGTTGGGTTAAAGGTGGAGATAACAAGCCTCTGGACCCCTTGTGCAATTGTTGACTGCTAAATAGTTGGTGGGTGGAGGTGGGAGAATCTCTGGAATCCTTGTATCGACTAGTAGTTGGAGTTTAATCCCTTGAGAAAAAACTACCTTAGTCTCTAGAATCTGGCTCGGGGTCGACAACTGCAAGTGAGGACTTGTTGCAACTTGTCTATGGTTGGGTGGAGAGTGGTTTTCCCAGACTCAATTTCCTAACTTTAGTATTAAATCAAGAGAAGTTTCTTCATATGTAAACATATGCCATGAAATTTATTTTTATACTATTATGTTGATTTTATACAGTTTACATGAAAGGTGCATGGTTTTCCAGTGGTTAAAGGAATGGGGTTCTGATAAATGGTTCCTTGTAGTTGTGGTTCTACACTGATGTTCTTCAAGCAAGGAAATGCATATATGTATATGTATTTTATTCTTGTATGCATAAAATGGTTACCACTGTGATATTGGTGGGGGTAAACACTAGGCATAGGTATAATAAATTATGTAAATTCAATTAAACCTTGAGCTTGACCAATGAAATGAAGCAATGATGGCTCAAAGACACAATGGGCTAGTACAGGGAAACCCATGGCATCCTCAACCCACTAGTAAATTCATTGGTACAATTGGTATAATGAGCTGCATAGACCTCACTGAAATGAATGCCAGTGTATGGAGTTTTCATACCATTGGTTGTATGCGAGGGAGGAGAATACATAGAGCTTATAAAAATATAAGTATATATATGTGTGTGTGTGTGTGTAAATTTCATTGAATTAACTGTTGAGATTTTGGAATTAATGCTCAAATTACTCAACTATGGTTACATGCACAATTACACTATTACATTAATAATGTAAATGCTAAACATGGAAATTTGAAATGACCTAGAATGTTAACTTATCCATAGGATTGTGTTGAGCAGTTCAAGCCATGCACATGTGCATCAACATAATCGGGTACATAGGTCGTGTGTGGCTCGGTTGGGGCTCATCCTTGTATAAGTGCACTCAAAGATTAGGATGTTGTAGCCACAAGGGCTAGGTTGAAAAGTCATATAACCACATATCATGACTGAGGGTGAAGGATTGGTCTCAAATGGATGACAAGGGTTTAATTACAAGATCGACAGTTAGGAGTAATAATGGTCCCACCCCTTATGAAACGCCAGCCGGGGGAGGGTGGAGTGTTGCTTAGATCATGGATGTTGAATGAGCTGCAGGAGATCTATATACAAGAATCTGGTAGGGCATTCCCCCATGACATCAGTGAGGGGAGGGTGATGTCTTGCAAGTTGTCGTATCGATCGGATTGCGATGGACTGTTGGTTCCTTTCCATGAACCATGACTTGCAACCAAAATAGTGGCACCCCCTCGTGACGCCAGCGAGGGGATATGGGCGTGCTATTGTGCACGAGCTGTAGTATTTATCAAGTGAGAAGATACCATTGGATTGTGAACCTAGAACCATGAGATGGAAACACCCCCCCATGGCATCAATGAGGGAGGGGGTGTGCTATTAAACAATAAATTCTGATTTGAACTGTTGATGTGGGTCGTGTGATGGAAGTGGGATGCATAAATATGTGTGTGTGTGCAATTATTTGCATGGAGGGCGCCACACACACATACACACACATATAAGTGGCACCTCCCATGAAAATCATTACACAAACACATAATACACAGATGATACACGTATATGAAGTGGTAGGGAGTATAATAATGATCTGAATGGGAATATTAGTAATTCTATGCTAAGATCCTGTTCAAAATATAAGAATTTGTGTCTAAGGTTTGTCCTCCAAATAGCAAGTAGAAGTAAGTGGTGTTAAGTGTTTTTGGTGAATTTTTGTTTATGAATTCTGTTACATGACATAAAACATGGAATGAAAACATATAACCATCAATAAACACCAAAATTTTTTGAAGGAGTTCACCCCTCCTGGGCTACATCTCCTTGGATCAACTCTATGGATTGATCCCTTCTCATTAAGCTCAATGAATGAAACAAGGATTACATCAAATGCTGAATAAGGGAATGATAACTTTCTCCTACAAAGAAACATACTAGTGAAAGTACACCATTCCATAAGCATGCTAACCTTCAATCAAGCATGTAAAAATCAATAATCATTAGGCATATTACACCAAGATCCTAAACGCTAGCTTCAAAGAGCTACAATTGCACCATAATACACCATGTAGTACATGAATAAAACTCTCCTTCAATAACATAAAGAAGAAAGAAGTACGAGAATTTACAACACTAATGAATTTTCTGTTTCAAAAAGAACATGGAGAGTAGATAACCCTTGCAAGGCCATCTTCAACATCAAACTCCTCCATGAGCTGTTTCAACACCATGGTTGATCATGGCACCCTTTGGCTTCAACCTGCAAAAAAATATATCTAGAGTGCTCTATGGCTCCTGAGAATTGTTCCATTGAGTCCAAAATAATAATAAATGGTACCTCTCCTATTTTGCCCACAATTTCCTCCCCAATATTGGCTAACTGGCGCTAAATTTGGAAAACTGGCACTAAAATTAGCAAATCCTGTCGGATTTGGTAGAACCACTAGTTAAATCCGGATTAACTTAATAAATCCACATTAGCGCTAATTAAAAAGGGTTAGTGGTTAAATGGAACTCCGTTTAATAAATCTGGATTAACGCTAATTAAGAAAGATTAAGGGTTAATTAATTGCGGTTAATGTTTAGCACTCCTCCCGCTCTATTGTTGGTCTTGGGCCGTGGTTACATGGCTTGGGGCTGGCCCCCTCTCCCCCTTTTAGCACATTTGGTAACATTTAAATTGATGCGTCAAGCATATGATATCGAGGAACAATGTTTAGGCAGAGTGGTAAGTGGCCTGGCTTGTGTTTAGGAGGTCGCGGGGTCGAACCCTGACGCCTCTGCCTGGACTGTTATAAACCTTTTTGTGGCCCGCAAGCTACCACGTGGTGGCCTCTATCCCTGTCCCGTGGCAGCTTGTTATTCGCTACCTTCAACAACCAAACTTAAACCAGAACTTGGCATGTGGTCTTGTAGAATCGTGCCACTTGGCACCCATTCATTCGCCGAAGAAATGCGTTGACCAGTTCGTTGACCTACCCATTGACCCACCCAGTCAGCATGCCATGTCAGTCGTACAAATTGCTAACTGGGCTCCCTGTCTGCACAATTTTTTTCCAAATTTGTTTGTTTGGGAAAACAGATAGAATGCGATATCTTGAGCATACGATATCATTTTTCCACGAAATGAGTTGCGCCAGAATTAGGATGATGAGATCTACGCAGTTGTTCAGGTTCTAACTAATCTGATGACTGTTTTGAGCAAAAACTTATCTCTTGCTCACTCTTCTCCACTAACAAGCTTTTGGAACCCAAAATATCACTTTGTGTAATTCAGCTTCTGAAGGTTCAATTCCTCTATTCTTCCAAACTCGATCAAATCGACGCTTGTTGTGCCTTGTGTTGAGCCTTGAATTTGTCTTCTCTTTTGCCAAACTTCACTTCATCTCATTATTCCTTTATCATTTCATAAACCTAAAACTCAATGAGAATGACTAAGATTACCTAAAGGTTGCATACAATGATTAACTTGTTGTAATTTTGTGATTTTGCTGTCTTAATGATTTTTGAACAGTTTTAGCTACATAATGCAATCATTCTGTAGCCAGTCAAGCGTTCCATAGCTGTTTTGGTGTTTACATATGTTATAGGTGTCAACTAGAGAAAAGGCACACATAGGTGGATTCCAAATCTTTCCTACATCATTCGTTCCCTTCCACGAGGACTGGATCAATAGCTGGAGGTGCCTATGTACGTGGTCAAAGCAAAATTCAAGCAAGCTGTCTTCTACAGGAATCAAGACTCCTTATTTGATTTACAACAAATCAGGAATCCTAAAAGAGTTCTATTTTGATTTTAACTTTAAAACTACACTTGTACCTACTTTTGTTCAATGTTAGTTATGTAATTGCATATAAATTCAGCTCGATAATTTCGAGAGGAACAAGTTTGATACATAGTTTATCATTACTGTGATACTCTGTTTTTAAGCATTTTGATAATAGAAGGAGTAAAACTTTGATGCTGTTCTGAATACAACCTTGAGGAGTTAAAGGATTAATGCTGAATTGATAACAGAGGGCCCCTGCTATTCGAGGAAGCTTTACATGTTTTCTAGATCAGTAGTTTTCAATTATGTTTTTTCATATTTCCTTACTTAGACAGCTTTCTGAAATTATATCTTTTAGCATTATGTTTCATGTCATTTTCTTAGATAAAATATCCTCGTGATATTACAGTTAGTCTTTTTCTCAAGTTCTTCCAATATATCTCTGTTAAATGAATGGGATTTAATTGTAATATTCTGAGTTACTATCATTTTAGTTTCTGTTATTTAGATTAAGAAGATCCTCATTATCTTACAACTATTCTCTTTCTCAAGCTCTTCTAATATATCACTACTATATGAATGGGATTTAGTTGTACTATTTTGAGTTATTAGCATTTTCTGCTTTGCAATTAGATAGAAGATCCTCATCTTATTACCAATAGTATTTTTCAAAAGCTCTTCCAATAAACGTCTAAATCACGAATAAGACTTAGTTGTAATACTATGGGTTACTTATTATTTATTTTATAGAATATCCTTATCACATTATGCCTAATCTCTTTCAATAAACTCTTCCAACAAACCTTTAATTCATGAATGAGATCTAATTGTAATGTCATAAGTTGTTTCAACATTTCATAGGAGATCCTTATTACATTATAGTAATCTTTTTCTCAAGCTATTACAATACACCTCTATCATATGAATGAGATTTCACTGTAATGTTCTAAGTTACTGTTTGTTTTTAATACTTCTTTTATGTTTTAGGAAAATCCTCACTGCATTAGAATTTAATCTCTTTCACAAGTTATTCCAAAAAATCTCTAACTAAATGAATCATATTAAGTTGTAGTGTTTTGAGTTACCTTTCATTTTCATGAATAGTTCATTTGAAAGCTATAATATCCATGGATTAGGACTCTCTGTTTTCATCATTTTCTAATTAGGGACAAAACTTGCAACTAAACTATGTTTTTATTCATTAAGATTTCCTTTTTCTTCCTTTTTGACATAGATTAACTTCATATTCTTAGCATAGAATAGCATACTAAGAATCAAACATAACAAAACCCAAAACATCAATAAAACACTGAAAACAACGAAATAAGAAAAGGGATACTTAGGCACATATAGTGCAAGTACACTTCATCAATTTACTAGCCCTGGTTGATAATTTATGCTATCAATTTAGGACACTAAATTGACTAAACACCTTGACGTGTACTTTTCTAAGCTCTTTTTCAAGTTGATCTTGGAATATAAACTTTTTGAATTCTAGTTCAATGTTCTTCTTGTCTTGTCCATGTTGCTATGGTCATGCACAACAACATCATTCCCAAGAAGAATTTTCAAGGTGATCTTCTGCAAAATTCTCATCAAGTATAAGACCCAAAAAATAAACTATGACAATTGAACTAACAACTTCCACTACTTGGTTTACTTGACTGAAGCTTGAATATACATCTTGAAAGTATGAATTTGCTGAACAACTTTCATGTAAACAAAATTATTCTTGAGTACAATAATTACACAAATAACAGGCCTAGAAGGCATATAAAAAAACTTGTCACTTATACCTCTCTTATACCTTTGAACCAAGTGGGGTTGTTAACGACACCCATCAAACGAAAGTGCCTTAATTGTTGAACATAATCACCGCACCATTAAAATTTTCTGAATGCCATGAAATGGCAAAGTTACTTGCATCAATTTTAAATTCAAATGACCTTTTTCTTCGAAGCATCACGTGCCTCTTATTTTTTTCTTCCCCACTGGGATACCTTTTCAAACATGTCAATTCATGCTAAGGAGCTCCTTCAACAACTCTTCTTTGATGAAAGACACTCCTTTTGTGCCTCACAATACAATGCTTCCCATTCCTTTGGTCACCAAAACCATAGGTGCACTGCATGGCGGAAGACACTGTCTCATGACTCCATTGTTCAATGAATTTTGCCTTTACATTTTTTTTTGACATACGATGTATGCCAATGTCACAAGAAAACATTCTTGTTGCAAAATATTTACCAAGGATAAAATCCAAAAAAACTTTAGCAAATAAACTAAATAAGTTCTACATAGTAAATACTTGTATAAATGAGTTCCTAACACATTAGTATCCTACTACATGTGCTGCTACTACTCATACAATGGTTTGAAAATGATTTCTAAAAAGATAATTAGAAATGAATTTTTTTAACAATATATAACTTGACATCCAAATTTTCCATTAAAAATGACTATTCACAAGCCAAAATTAGCATGAAAATGCTCAAATAAAAACATTTTTTCATTTAAAATGATTTATTTATGAATATCACCTTTTACAATAGTCTAATTATGGGACATGAAACTAGTGCAAAACAAGATATACAACTTAAGTTGGACAAATAGTTCGCCCATTTCTCACCCAACTAGGTAAGTGAACCCTCTTTTTATTCTTCCTCTCTTTAGGAGTTGCATTAGGTATGGCTGCATATTGTGCCACTCTTTCCATGGTTGCTTCCTCTTCAGGTACATGCACAACTTGCTTTCCCTTGCCATGATGAAGATGTGGAAACAGTTTCCAACATTTTGCAACCAAATTTCCACTGATTTTGAAATGAGTGCAAAAGTTTCTTTGAGCTCCTTTTGGCTCACATGCCTCTGAATTTGGATTAAATTTTCCCTTCTTGGGTTTCTTTCCAATATACATGTCCATCCTTTGAGAATTTCTTCCTTATTTTTGCACTTATCGACACTATGGTTAGATGAATGGAAAACAATACATGGAAATACATTCTTCAACAAGTTGTTCAAATTTTCATTTTGCTTCTCATCTTGAAAAACATTATATACAACAGGATATTTATGCCTCTTTTGCTTGCTTTTGGACTTGCTCTTCTTGCATGAAGAACTTACATGGCGAGAAGAACTTTCATGGTGAGAAGAAATTAATTTTTTTCTTCTTCATCTTTTCCATCTCTATGTGGAGATACCTTCAAATATTCTTTGTATTTGAAGAACCAAGTAGGTACTAGTTTCAGATGAAAAGTACAATAGTTTGCCTCCTCATGTCCTCTATAGTGACAAAGGTACATGATACACAATAACTGTCATCAGAAGACTATTCTTCTGCTGCAACATAACCCAAGCCTTCATACTTAGGTCTCTCCTTGGCTTCAATTGGGTTCTTGATGGCTTGTTTGTCCACACCAATACCTCGTCCCTTGTAACCCATTTATACAGGAGCTTGGTTCCAATTCCATTACCATACTTTTCAAAAGCTGCAAAAGAACTTTCTTCAACACTTTTATGAAAAGAAGAATCATGCAAATGATTACCAATTGTTCCATATTTTGCTTGAGGGACAAAGATGCTTGCAAAATCCATTTTTATCTTGGAGGTGTCCACTTGGAATCTTTGTTTCTCTTTCTTCAACTTCCTGAGGTATTGATTGAACCTCATCCTCCACATCCTGTGGACAAAAGGCACAAATTTTTTCATCATCTTTTTATGAAGGAATTTCTACACATGCATATTGCAAAAAGGTTGGACAAAAACATGAAGTTTGTGGAGAGGATGGTGGCTTGAAACCATTCTTGTCTTCTCCTTCCCTTGAAGAAAATTATTCACCTGGAGGTGGTGTAGAGCTTTCACCATGCAACTTGGTGTTCCTCTCTTCATAGAGGAACTTCACCATCTCTGCCATTTCTAGAAAAGCCTTTCTATAATATTTTACATATTTTTACATCTTGGTCGACTCTCCACCTTCGAAATCCTTCGTTTGAAGCCTCAATCTGGAATTTTGAGGTAGAACTGGTGGTATAGACTTGCTCTCCTTTCCAAAATATTTCTCCTCACTTGAACTTCAAAACACACCACTTGCACACAAAAAAAACCTTCTTACACAAAGAAAACCACATGCTCTGATACCAACTGATCTGAATGGGAATATTAGTAATGCTATTCTAATATCCTATTCAAAATATAAGAATTTGTGTCTAAGTTTTGTCCTCCAAATAACAAGTAGAAGTAGGTGGTGTTAAGTGTTTTTCGTGACTTTTTGTTTATGAATTTTGTTACATGACATCAAAGATGGAATGAAAACATATAACCATCATTCCAAACCAAAAATTGTTGAAGGAGTTCACCCCTCCTGGGTTACATCTCCTTGGATCAGGTCTATGGCTTGATCTCTTCTCATTAAGCTCAATGAATGAAACAAGGAGTGCATCAAATGTTGAATAAGGGAATGATAAGCTTCTCCTACAAAGAAACATACTACTGCAAGTACATCATTCCATAAGCATGCTAACCTTCAGTCAAGCATGTAAGAATCAACAATCATTAGGCACCTTACACCAAGATCCTAAACTCCATCTTCAAAGAGCTATAATTGCACCAAAATACACCATGTAGTACATGAATAAAACTCTCCTTCAATAACATAAAGAAGAAATAAGTATGAGAAGTTACAACATTGATGAATTTGTTGTTTCAAAAATAACATGGAGATTATATAACCCTTGCAAGGCCATCTTCAACATCAAACTCCTCCATGAGTTGTTTCAACACCATGGTTGATGGCACCCCTTGGCTTCAACCTGCAAAAAAACTATCTAGAGTGCTCTATGGATCCTAATATGTATTCCATTGAGTCCAAAAAACTAAAAAATGGTTCCTTAGCCTCTTTCTACTTCCAATTGGGTCAAAAAATCCAGGAGATATGACCTCTCCTAGTTTGCCCACAATTTCCTCCCCAAAATTGGCTAACTAGCGCTAAATCTGGAAAAATGACACTAAAATTAGAAAATCCTGTCGGATTTGGTAGAATAGCCAGCTAAATCTAGATTAACTTAATAAAATGGAATTAGCGCTAATTAAAAAAGGTTAGTAGTTAAATGACACTCTATTTAATAAATCCAGATTAATGCTAATTAAGCGAGATCAAGGGTTAATTAATTGCGCTTAATGGTTAACACTCCTCCCGCTTTGTTGGTGTCTTGGGCCATGGTTACATGGCTTGGGGGCTATCCCCCTATCCCCCCATTGGCACATTTGGTAACATTTAAATACATGCGGCAAGAATATGATATCAAGGAACATTGTGTAGGCGGAGTGGTAAGTGGATTGGCTTGTGTTTAGGAGGTCATGGGGTCAAACCTTGATGCCTCCACCCAGACTGTTACAAACCTTTTGGTGGCCCACTGTCTGCAATGTGGCGACCTCTGGCCTTGCCACATGTCAGCTTGTGATTGGTTGCCTTCAACAACCAAACTCAAACCAGAACTTGTCGCGTGGTCCCATAGAATTGCACCACTTGGCACCCATCCATTCGTCGAAGAAATGCGTTGAAAAGTTTGTTGACCTGCCCAATCAGCATGCCACGTTAGCAGTATAGACTGCTAACTGGGATCCCTGTCTGTACATTTTTTTTCAAAATTTGTCTATTTGGGAAAAAAGACAGAATGCGATATCTTGAGCATAGGATATCGATTTTTTGCGAAATGAGTTGCATCAGAATCAGGACAACAAGATATACGTAGTCGTTCAGGTTCCACACCAATCTGGCGACTTTGATTTTTGAGCAAAAATTTAGCTCTTGATCAAATAGAGAATAAGGTATTGATACCTTCCATGTGGGAACCATTTTGGTTCCACATGGAAACAAAAGAGAGGTGGCACTTATGAATCAATAAAACCTTAAAGGGACATAACTTGCAATACTGGATTCAAATTGGGACAAAATTTATATCAATAGAAAAGTCTCTTCGAGACAAATATGATGCAGACATCCAAATTGAGTTTTGGGAGTTTGGAAGAAAGTAAAAGAAAAATACCCCATTTATCTAACTATACCTGGGAATTTGGGTTAACATAGTGAAATTCCCAAAGGTAAGGGGGTGTATTTATAGTAAAAAACAAAATGCCTTAATATGTTGCAATTGATGTTCCAAATGATTAAGAGTCTTAAAAGAACTATGAAAGTCAAGTTATATGACATCAAAATGATTTAATTGTAAGGGAAAATTATCAATAACACCAGTGGTGTTATATAACTGTTCATGATAACAAAAATGCTTTTTATCTTTACCATCCTAGACAATGCACAAATCTAGAAAAGACATACTTTTACAAATATCCATAGAAATAACATTTTACCATCTAAAAGGTTGAAATGAGAGATATTGAAATGACTGTAAAGTCACCACTTCGTTCTTCTTAGTCACAAACTATAGATCCTTCACAATTGGCTCCTCATAAGAATATGATCCTGAAGAAAACACTTTGGAAAGATTAGGTATAATTATCATCATGTGAGAAACATCAAACATATCATGATATAAATAATAATGGCTTTTGGAAATCAAATAATGAAAAACCTCTCTACAAACAGTCTCCTCAAAAGAAGTAGCTTTTCCTAAATCATTACTAGTTATTAATGAATCATTCAAAAGTTTTGATTAGGAAATATATTAACATAATCAACCTTATCAACTCTACTTCCTTCTAAACAAGATATTATACCATATTCATACAAATAAACTTCTTTTGATAACTGAATAATGTTTTGCTACATTGGCACTTAAAATATTTTCTATGTCAAGATTATGTTCACAAGTAATAAAAAAGCATAGAGGCATATCATCAAAAAATTTAAAATAAGAAGCCGAGGAATCACCTTGGAAATACAATCATTGGAGTGGTCCATGAGTGTACTCCGATATATTATTCTTCACTCTCTATAGTTAAATGAAAAGAAGATTGCTCTGAAATATAATGTTGGTTACGAGAGAGGGATTCTTTCTAAAAAAATTTCTAAAGTGACTGTCAAATCTCCAAAAGGCGGGCATCTTTCTACATTCTTAGGTGAATATTCATTCTCCTCCTATTTATCTATTGGAGCATGCCATAAGTTTTTCATGACCATTCCTTGAAATTATATTTTCTTATCGTTAAAAAGTAAATCCAAGTTTTGGCCTTCTACAGAGGTAACCAAAAGTTTGGAACTCAAAATTTCCACGGATGATACTACATGTTTATCAACAAGTAAAGTAGGTGGGGAGATAAGATAAGAATTGTCTTATGAATCACATTTGATTCCATTATAAAAAATAGTTATAAACTCAACGATATCTAACTTGTCTTGTTTAAAGGAAAGAGAATTAAGATGCAGAAAATGTCCAACAAGTTGAATTAGAGAAGGTTTATAAACTAACAAAAACCTATGCCAAATACACATAAATCTCAACAAGAAACTCTTAATCAACACATCTCATTTTCATAGACCTTGCAATTCACCAATTAAATGAGTGTAATTATAATTCTTAAAAGCGTTATAAACTCATTTAAGAATTGTTCCCAATCATGAATAGATCTGGCGGGAAGAGATTTCAACCAGTTTTTAACCCGCCCTTTTAAAGTGAAGCTAACAACCTGCATAAAACACCTTCATTAGTAACAAAGTGACTAATACAATTAGTAGTCATAAATTGAAGGAGATGCTTACATGCATATACCTTTTATTCACCATTAAAATTAGTTTTGGACAAGAGAGAAAAATCCTTTTTGGGAATGATATTAAATTGTAAAGTAAAAATACATTCCCATATAGTAATTTGGGTTGAAGCCATTGATAGTAACTATATTCAAAATGAATTATACCAAAGGGCCAAATTATCATTTAGGCCCTCCTAGCACCAGTTTTTGATAAACATAAAAATTCCTCTTGCAACATGGAAGCATCACTCGATCAAGGCCCTTATTAGGCTTGTATTCATTTGGTGTGATGATGTCCACTAGTATGTGGGTTTGATTGCCATTGAATAAATTTATCTTTGAAAGAAGACTTTCGCTAATTCTTTCCTAAACCTAAATGCAATTTAATCTCATAACAAAAACAAAACTAACTACTGTATCTATATATACCTCCAATTCTAAATCTAATTCTCCTAATTGAGATAGAGAAGTAGTTTATAGTATCCCAATTGAAAAAAAAAAACATTTTAAGTGTAAGATGTTGAGTTGATGATAAATTACTTTAAACAATAAATAGTTCACTTCTTTAGTAATTCCTTAAGTAGAATGTATAAAATAACTTGAAGAAGATTACAACAAAATTTCAACATCTAAATATAATAAGTGAAAGGAAATAAGATAGTTCAATCTAAAAATGACAATAGTTTTAAATGTTTGAATTGAATGATATAACACATTCATAGAAAAGTGCTAGAATAATTCACACACCATTGCAGAAAATGCCTTGTAACTAATTAACAACTTTCATATCTTTTTTAAGTTCATATAATAATATACAAAACCCAATATTAAATTGTTTAAAGAACATTTAGAAAATTAAATTAAAATTTAGCCAATTAAATATGAGAAGGGATTAAGCCAAGTTAAGCCAATCTTGGAAGTTTCTCATTCAAAACCTTAATCACTCATCTTCCCCTCATATCGTTTTTTTCTTTATCTCTAATTATTTTCTAAATTAACATCGCTCACTTTTTTAAGCCTTGATGTTTTTTCAAGGTTTGCTTTTTTTTCCTTTATTTTTTAATATTTTGTTCATTTTATCTCCACTAATATTTTCCCTCTAGAATTAATAATCTTCCTTTCCATAATTAATAAAATTAAAAATTTCTAGTATAAATTCCTTTCTCTAATTAATAAAATTATTTATTTCTAGTAAACAAAATATTTTAATGACCCTTTTAATGTTTTTATTTATAATATAATCTAATTAAATTACTCATCAAAAATATTGTTAATATTTTGATTTGATTTATAATAATATTATTTATTTTATTTCTAATTAATTTAGAAATTTAATTTTATTATCATTTTTTTTATTTGATCTAAAATAATTATATTATTCCAATTTCTTAATCAAATTTAACTATCATTCTAAAATTTCTCATACCTTACTTATATATTAAATAAGTTATGCTCTTTGCTAATTAATAATTTTTTTATTAAGAAAAATGAGTAGAGTGTGAACCAAAAACTTTGAACAATTCTTCCACCCACCTGAGAGGTAAAAATATCATTAAAAAATATGATAACCAGTAACCATGGTTTTGGAATTCGATGGTTATTATCCCTCTTTTTCTTTATGATCCATGATTTCATGATATCCTTTTGATGATATTGTTGCATGCGTACCTTACTGTAAATGGTTCAATTTTTGTGTGATTTTCCAACTGTGATGTCTTTGGAACTAACCCAACCACATTGTATCACCTTAGAGATCTCATGAGATTTGATATTGGACAGAGAATCCTTCGTGTGATAAATTTGCAGACTCGTGGGGCTTTCTCTCCCTTTTCTGTAATCTTTAGTAATATCTTCACAATGCAGCAATTTTGATATGTATTGTATCAGTTATATTTGGGTTCAGAAAGGAACTGTATCAAGACTATCAAATTATTATACATTCCTGAATATGAAAAGAGTAATGTACTGAACTGTTTATATATTTTCTATATAATACAACGTTTTTTTCTCTAAAAAAAAAAAGCAATCTTGCACTTACATTACAATGATGTTGTGACTTTATCTCAGTAATATTTGGCAATTTATGGAAAAAACAAATACTTTGATGTGAATAATTTCTCCTTGCAATGTGGACACGTGTTGATTTATATATCATAGTTAGATTCATTATTTTAAAGGATCACATTCCTCTTTCTATTATATATATCTATATATATAGTCTATGACGTTGAAGTTTGAGTAAAAAAGAATGGGTGGTCGAAGTTAGAATTTTTTTGCTGGCTGTGTTGAAATATTGAGAATTCCAAATGGAGAGAGTAAGCTCCTCTCCTCTTAACACAAAGAAATTAAAATTTATTTTGACAGTGGACAGAGTTCAATCTGTAAAACAAACTTTCTATTTCCTCTTAAAAGGACTGTTACAAATATTCCTCTTAACACAGAGGGATCACATAGAGAAAATGACTGCTATAGACGCAGTGCAGAGAACTATACTTTGTTCTTTCAAAAACGATACTCTCTGTCTCTATAAACCAACATTGTTGTGTATTACAGTTCCGCGCTGCTGTGCGAAAACAAAAATAAAATAAAACAATACTTCTCCTCAGGCTCGCTGGACCTTTTTCTTTATATGTCGCGCATATATATTAAGACATTACAAACTGTGTATAAAACTTGATACAAGGAAATAAACCAAATACAAAGAAAAACCTTTGCGGCACTTTAAAAATCAAATGCACGACGTGCGAGTGGGGACCACATCGCAGTTGGCAATCGATGATCAGCTTTGAAAAACAAACTCGCGATTGAGCGCTTATGCGATGTTGCGATTGCGATTGGATCGCATCGCAAACATCCAACGTAACATGCGATTGCAACACGGACGCGATGGCCCGATATTAGATTTGCCATATAAATGGCGTCGGGTCCGCGCTTTAAACAAACGCACGACCAAACAACAAACCTCCGATCTTCTGATTGCAATTGGAATCACGGACGCGATGCAACTTATCAACTCTGTCTCATAACATGGTCGAGTCCACCCTTTGATCGGGGCACACAATAAAAACCCGCCAATTAAACCTTGCGATTTTGAACTTGCGATACCATTGAGTCTTCGCCACGTGGTCAAGTGGACCCACGGGCCTCCGCTGCTGTGGGGGGGCAATTATAATATGTTTTGGTTGTATAATATACAACCGTTCCATTGCAGAACTCTACCACATCAACAAGACACTTGATTATTGTGATTTGTGATTGCGATCGCATCGCATCGCAAACTCTTCATCAACAAGAAACTGCTTCAAAAGAAAACTTGCGATTGCGATTAGCAATCAAGTGGTGGGGACCACTTGTCCGCCAATTCAAAAATAAAGGACTTCCGCCTGTTTAATTCAATTTTCTCCATTTTTGGTTGTTGAGGGCTTTAAAGCCCGAATTGATTGTTTTAAATAAAACTGTTCCTCCGTAGTTCAGATCTACGGGAAATCTTCATTCCTTCTGCAAAATTAAGTTCCCCCATAATCCAAATTAATTCTCCTCTTCTGTTGTGGCTGCGACCCATCAAAATTAAATTCATCTCCTTACATTCTCCATGCTTCTTCAATTTACAGTGCTGCGCACTCAATCTCTGCTACTGCTGCCTTTGTACTTGTTTCTTCTTCTTCCTGCCCAAGGATGGTAGGTGACTTTAATATTTTCAACACTCCCCCTTAAATTCAACTGTTGGGTTATCAATCATACCCAAGCATTTTCTTAAAAATTCAAAGGTCTTTTGTCCCAATGGCTTTGTTAAAATATCAGCATATTGCTCCTCTGTTTTACAATGTTGTAAAACAATTTCTCCATTGTTTACCAATTCTCTGATATAATGAAACTTTGTATCTATGTGCTTTGTTCTTTTATGAAATACAGAATTCTTTGACAATGCAATAGCTGAGCTATTGTCACAATAAATCACTGTCCCTTTTACCTGTTCTTGGCATAAACTTCTCAACATCCTTCTCATCCAAATTTCTTGACACGCTGCTGCTGTAGCTGCCACATACTCTGCTTCTGCAGTAGATAGTGCTACAATCGACTGTTTCTTAGAAGCCCATGAAATGGCTCCTGAACCCATATGAAAAACATAACCGGAAGTGCTCTTCCGATCATCTACACTTCTAGCCCAATCACTGTCAGTGTATCCAACTAATTCTGAATTTTCTGAAGTAGTATATAAAATACCAAATCTTTTAGTTCCTTTCATATACCTCAGAATTCTCTTTGTTGCTTGCCAATGTACTTCTTTTGGCTTCTCCATAAATCTGGAAATTAAGCTAATAGCATGCATAATATCTGGCCTAGTTGCAATCAAGTACATGAGGCTGCCAACTATGCTTTTATACAGACTTGGATCAAAATCCTTGCTGCTGTCATCTTTACTCAAGTTCAATCCCATTATTGTGGGAGTAATTGCAGCTTTGCACTCCTACATATTAAATCTTTCTAAAACTTGATTCACATACTTTGCTTGGGATATAAAAATCCCTTTCTCACCTTGCTCTACTTCTATTCCCAAGAATTATCTCAACAAACCCATGTCAGTCATTTCAAATTCATCTTTCATGAATGTTTTAAAGTTCTCAATAAGATAATCATCATTACTTGTAAAAATTAAATCATCAACATATAAAACAACAATCAACAGCTTACCATCCTTTTCTTTGATGTAGAGGGTGGGTTCTCCCTCACATTTTTCAAATCCATTCTCCAATAGATAGGAGTCTATTATGCTGTACCACGCTCTTGGTGCCTGCTTCAGCCCATAAAGAGCTTTCTTCAATTTGCAGACCTTATGCTCTTGGCCTTTCTTCTCATATCCGAGAGGCTGTTCCACATATACCTCTTCCATTAAAACTCCATTTAAAAATGCGGATTTTACATCCATGTGATATACTTTCCATTTATTTTGTGCTGTTATTGACAGCACTGCTCTTACTGTCTCCATTCTTGCAAATGGTGCAAAAGTTTCTTCATAATCTATCCCATGCTTATGCTTATATCCCTTGACAACAAGTCTGGCCTTGTGTCTCTCTATTTTTCCTTCAGTATTGCTTTTGGTCTTATAGACCCATTTAACTCCAATGACTTCTTTACCTTCTGGGAGATCAACCAACTCCCATGTTTTGTTCTTCTCTATGGCATTAATTTCATCATCCATAGCTTCTATTCATTTTCTATCTTTAACAACATCTTCAAAATGAATAGGATCATCAACTTGACAATACAAAGAAAATAGGGAATTCATACCTTCATTTGCCGCTCCTTGTTCATAGATTTCTCTAATGCTTCTGAATTTTGTTCCACTTTCACTTGGTGTAGACGTGCTTGATGAAGCACTCAATTATGCTCCATGTGGTGTGCTTGGAGATGCACTCCCGCATCTTCTCAAGGGTGTTCTCGCTGCTGCTTGAGGTGTCCCTTGCTGTCCTTGTGTTGGTGGAGGTTGTGATACGGATGGGTTGCCAATTTCAACCACATCTCCCTCATCTTCATCATGAGATAAAAATTTTTTAACATTGACTGTTTTCTCAATGCTTCCATCCCACGCTTCCTCTTCAATGAATTGCACATCTCTGCTTATCACAAACTTCTTTGTGGATGGGTTATACAATCTGTATCCTTTGGAATCTTCACAATATCCAAGGAAAATTCATTTCTCCCCCTTACTGTCCAACTTATTTCTCAACTTGTCTGGAATATGTGCATATGCAACACATCCAAAAACTCTCATGTGGGTGACTCCTTGTTTTCTACCACTCCACGCTTCTTCTGGAACTTTGTTCATCACAGCTTTTGTAGGGCATCTATTTAAAATATACATAGCACAATTTGATGCTTCTGCCCAATACTCATTCGGCAAATGCTTTGCCTTTAGCATGCTTCTCACCATTTCCATTATGGTTCGATTTTTCCGTTCAGCAACTCCATTCTGTTGCGGTGTGTACCTTGTGGTAAACTGCTTGTGTATGCCATTCTCTCTACAAAAATGCAGAAATTCCTTTGAGATGTATTCTCCTCCTCTATCAGTTCTGAGAACTTTTATATGCAGTCTGCTCTATTTCTCTACAGGAGCTTTAAAATGGCGAAATTTTTGAAAGACTTCACTCTTATATTTTAAGAAATAAACTCACACTTTTCTTGTGAAATCATCTATGAAGGTCAACATGTAGTTGCTGCCTGAAACTGATGTTGTTTGCATCGGCCCACATAAATATGAGTGAATGATTTCTAAGGGTGCTTTCGCCCTTATGCTTTTCCCTGAAGGAAAATTTTCTCTGTGTTGCTTTCCCAAGATGCAGCCTTCACATAGGCTGTCAGGCTTCTCAATCAATGGCAAACCTTTTACCATTCCTTTTCTGTGCAGCAAATTTAATCCTACGAAATTGAGATGTCCAAATCTCAGATGCGATAACCAATTTTCATCTTTCTCTTCCTTTTGAAAGGCTTCTTGTGTTACAGCTGCTATACTCTTTCCTTTTCCCTTCAAGTCAATATTGAGCTTGAGCGGAAACATTCTATTGCTGCTCATTTGAATTTCAGCAATAATTTTCTTACTTGGAGGAATATCTTTTATTGTGCACACATCATCTTTAAAAATTACATTGTAACCTTTGTTTATGAGCTGCCCAATGCTCAAAAGATTACATTTCAAACCTGGAACATAATACACATCAGGGACAAATTTCTGCTCACCATTTCTTGCTCGAATTGTAACTCTGCCTTTCCCTTTGACATAGATCTTAGTATCAGTCCCTGTGGTTACTTCAGATTTAGCATCTTCATCTAGATTGGAAAACATTGCTATGTTCCCAGTCATGTGATTACTACATCCTGAATCTAAGAACCAAACATCATCTTCTCTATCTTGTGCTGCATTACAAGCTAACAACACATTACTTGGGTTCTTTTCTTCTTTTGCTACATTATCATTTTGCTTATTTTTCATGTCATTTTTCTTCTTTCTACATTCATTGGCATAGTGCCCATATTTTTTGCAATAATGATATTGGACATTGGATTTTTCATACCTTTTTCCATGAGCATGTTGGTGCTGATGTCCACCTTGTTGATGTCCACTTTGTTGGCTGTTGCTTTGGCTGTGGCTCTGATTTTTACTGTTGCTTCCTCCATGTGAATATGAAGGAATGTCCCTTGCACCTCTGTTTTGGCTTCTGCCTCTTCCTCTTCCTTTGCCTCGACCTCTTCCTCTTCCTGAAGGCATCTGGGTCTTGAAAGCGTGCTCAAGAGATGAATATTCATCTCTGCTCAATCTCTGTTCATGAGTTATCAGTGAGGCATGAAGTTCATCTACTGTGAACCTTGAGAGATATTTGGTCTCTTCTATGGTGGTAACAATAACATCAAACTTTGAGGGTAATCATCTCAAAATTTTCTCCACAATCCTTCTTTCTTCAAGAGTTTCTCCATGGGATCTTATCTGATTTACAATCCCAATCACATGTGTAAAAAATGTGTCCACATTATCTGACTCTTTCATGCAAAGAGTTTCAAAATCTCTTCTTAGCAACTGAAGTTTTGCTGTCTTAACTTTCTCCATACCTTGATAGGCTACTTTCAGAGTTTCCCATGCCTCCTTGGATCTCTTAGCTGCTGCTATCCTTGGAAACACAGTCTCATTTACTGCCTGATACAAATAGAGGAGGGCTTTAGCAGCCTTCTTTCTATTGTTCTTCAATAAATCCTTCTCTGCTTGAGTTAAGGAATTAAAAGCCTGCTCATCAGCTGGTTCAACAAAACCATCTTCTACAAACTCCCATAAGTCTTGTGAGACAAACAGGGATCTCATGGTAATGGCCCAATAATCATAGTTCTTTCCATTAAATTGTGGAAGCTGAACATTTCCAATGTTCACTCCAGTGCTTGGCCCAACCATTGCTTTTAAACTGAACACTGAACTTAAACAAACTGTCTTTCCTTTTTCTGAAAGAACACACTCTTTTAAACAGAAATAACAACTCTGTTATCTTTGAGAAATACCTGATCTTTTGACTTCTGTTGGGCTTTCACATTACTGGAGAAAACACTGCAACGAGTCTTCTTCTTCTTCAGCTTCTTTGAAACCTTCAAAGAGCCTAACTGTGCTCCGATACCATGTTGAAATATTGAGAATTCCAAATGGAGAGAGTAAGCTCCTCTCCTCGTAACACAGAGAAATTAAAATTTCTTTTGACATTGGACAGAGTTCAATCTGTAAAACAAACTTTCTATTTCCTCTTAAAAGGTCTGTTACAAATCTTCCTCTTAACACAGAGGGATCACATAGAGAAAATGACTGCTACAGACGCAGTGTAGAGAACTATACTCTGTTCTTTCAAAAACGATACTCTCTGTCTCTATAAACCAACACTGTTGTGTATTACAATTCCGCGCTGCTGCGCGAAAACAAAAATAAAATAAAACAATACTTCTCCTCAGGCTCGCCGGACCTTTTTCTTTATATGTCGCACATATATATTAACACATTACAAAATGTGTATAAAACTTGATACAAGGAAATAAACCAAATACAAAGAAAAACCTTTGCAGCACTTTAAAAATCAAATGCACAACGTGCAAGTGGGGACCACATCGCAGTCGGCAATCGGCGATCAGCCTTGACAAACAAACTTGCGATTGAGCGCTTATGCGATGTTTCGATTGCGATTGGATCACATCGCAAAAATCCAACGTAACATGCGATTGCAACACGGACGCGATGACCCGATATTAGATTTTCCATATAAATGGCGTCAGGTCTGCGCTTTAAACAAACGTGCAACCAAACAACAAACCTCCGATATTCTGATTGCGATTGGAATCACGGACGCGATGCAACTTATCAACTCCGTCTCATAACATGGTCAGGTCCGCCCTTTGATCGGGGCACACAATAAAAACCTGCCGATTAAACCTTGCAATTTTGAACTTGCGATACCATTGAGTCTTCGCCACGTGGTCAAGTGGACCCACGAGCCTCCGCTGCTGTGGGGGGGCGATTATAATATGTTTTGGTTGTATAATATACAACCGTTCCATTGCGAAACTCTACCACATCAACAAGACACTTGATTATTGCGATTTTCTATTGTGATCGCATCGCATCGCGAACTCTTCATCAACAAGACACTGCTTCAAAAGAAAACTTGTGATTGCGATTAGCGATCAAGTGGTGGGGACCACTTGTCCGCCAATTCAAAAATAAAGGACTTCCACCTATTTAATTCAATTTTCTCCATTTTTGGTTGTTGAGGGCTTTAAAGCCCGAATTGACTGTTTTAAATAAAACTGCTCCTCCGTAGTTCAGATCTACGGGAAATCTTCATTCCTTCTGCAAAATTAAGTTCCCCCATAATCCAAATTAATTCTCCTCTTCTGTTGTGGCTGCGGCCCATAAAAATTAAATTCTTCTCCTTACATTCTCCATGCTTCTTCAATTTACAGTGCTGCGCACTCAATCTCTGTTGTTGCTGCCTTTGTACTTGTTTCTTCTTCTTCCTGCCCAAGGCTGGCAGGTGACTTTAATATTTTCAACAGGCTGGACATTTCTGGGAAATTTCTCTGCCTTGGTAGACTACTCCAAATAAAACTAACTCTTTGTGATTTAAATTATGAATTAACTACCCAACCCATCATTTAGGTCGTTGATTACTATAGATCTACAATAGATATTTAATCTGGAAGTAATTATTTTGGTTTGTATAAAAAAATTTAACCTTTGATTACTACCAATCCATAATTCAATTCAATATTCAACTTACCAATCCATAATTCAATTCAATATTCAACTTACAAGTTTTCCCAACTCATTTTACTCACCCAATCACCATTTTAAAAGGGGTGATTCCTTCCTTTTTCATAAGCGATTTCTCTCAAACCACAACTAAGAATTCCAAGATTTATTTTTTCTCTATTTACAACGCATGCACCAATATTCTTGAAATTATGCCATTCTTAAAATTACCCAAACATCTGATCCCCTCCCCTCGATAGAAATTATAGATTATTGTAGCTATTAATTAAAGGAATGTCCTCCTCTAGTATCAAAACCCCGATTCACATCATTCAAATTATCTTAATCTTTGTACAATATTCTTTTCATCATGACAGATTAATCAAAAAAACCTATTGACAGTCTTAAGCTTCGCATATATGTTGAAACTTTGCAAATTCTAGATTCGACACATAATTGAATTATTTCTCAATCACACAGACACATAAGACAATTTTATTTCATTCAATAACTATAAATACATACTCAGAAGTCTCGTTCCAACCTATGGCTTTATTCATCCTTTGTTTGGCCATATTGATGCCCCTAGGCTTACACTCACAAATAGAATTTAGAAACAAAGTAGATTTTTATAGATATTAAAATCACTCTGACAGTTTCTAAGATCTCTAATATCTTTCTTATCCAAATAACTCATATCTATTCATAGTCTTTTGAGAACTATGACTCATACTTTCTATAATAAATAAAGAAACTAAAATAATTTATAGTAAGGAATTAGAATTTCTTCTCAAATGCCAAGACCCTCTATTTGGAGTTTCCCCTTCTAAAATCTTGATTTTTCAAAATGAATTGAAATTTGGGATGCTCATAAGCCTTTATTGAACCATCCTCCTGGATCTTGATCTTTGTACTATAGTTGATCATTCATTTCTTTATGTTGTTTTTCAATTGCTTCTGTTACTATTACCTTCCAATCACCGTGTTTCCAAACTTTATTTTGCAGCTTCCCATTAACCTTACTGATGCACTCTTGTATAGTCATTTTCCTCCTACCATTGAATTCCTTTGTTACATCAACATGCCTTTTCCTAGGCATTTTCACATCAATCAATTTGTCCAAACTATCCCCTTGTTGGTACATATTACTACCTTTTCGCTGATATTTGTTGTTGTTGTCCATTGACTGTTGCATTTCCTCTTCATTTATGCCACTATTGTATGGCACTTCGATCTACTCCAAATTTTTTGAGTCTAAAGGCTCTATGTATTCTTCACTATATCTATCCTTTTTCATCAATTCCTCTAAGTACCTTGTTTCTTCATCAAAATCTCAAAACATTTTCTTTGAATGTTGTACTTGAGGCTAGATTTAATATTTAGGAAAAAATTCAAATTATATTTCTTTAATCACATTTTCATGTTCATCAACACTTTTTGCAACCTCATAATAATTTTGAAAATTAAAACTTACCTATGGTTCTTTAGATGTTGTAAGCATCCTGTCATTTCTAGGAACTTGTGAACATGTTTCATCTTTGGCTATAATCTCTTATCTTGGCTCAAGTCCTCTTAGTATCTTTTCTAGCAACTCTAACTCCTCATCGTGGTTCTTGAGTATTTCATCTAAATTCTTCTCATATTTTCTATTCTCCTTTTGGCTATTTGCTTGAGAAAAAATTATCATGTTCTCTTCACAAATAGGTTATGTTGTAGCTACTACAACACCTTCCAAATTTTTTTCCTATACCAAATTTTGGAGCCTTCCTTGGTATTTTTCATCATCATTGCAAACTTTTAAATTCATTTTATTTGTTTTCTTAGAATGTTGTGTTTCCTTTCGCAAGTTGGGAAAAGTGTCATCTTTTAGCATGTTAGCTCTCAGTTTGTGTGTATGACCCTGTTATGGTGGTTCCAGGAGGTCACCTTTGTGTAAACAAGTTTTTCTAACCTTGTAAGTACCCGTCACACTCATTTCCAAAGTTTTGAGCACTATCGCACAAGTGTTCACGATCGTTGTAAAGTGTACCTTTGGTGTCACACCTGTCATAACTAGTCATAAAGCTGTCACACGAAGCGAAATGGTTTTTTTGTATGTAATGGATTATCTATGTTGATTGAGTCATCAAGTTATTCTACGTGTGTGATCACAATCGAAGTTTCATCACTGTTCAAACCGATCTCACTGGTCCCACACTTAGCCATTTTCGGAAAAAATTCTCGACCAAGAAACCTAGCTTCACCCGACCTTCCTTGAGTTGCGTAGTGCGTAGTCTCAGTCCTATAGCTGTGACCTTGCTGCTTGGAACTGCACAGTGTGCAATTCCTTCTTCATAGGACTAACATATTACGCAATTTCTGTGACCAAGCCTTGAACCCGACCTCCAAAATTACGCAGTCATGACCCCCAACCTAGCTTGAACAATGCACTTCGCAACTCAAGGATCAAGCTCATTCACTGAGCCCTTAAAATGTGCAATTGCAAAATATCCTGACCTCTCTTGACACCTAGAAATGTGAAGTAAGCTCTCCCAGTTTCCATCCCCTCAGCCTATCCCACTGGCTCCAGAAACTGTGCAATATTGTTCCTCAACCTTGCCTAAATTGCACACTGCGCAGTCTCAAGGCTTCCCCATGCCTGCCGGAACTGTGAAACTGTGCAGTCACTGAGCTTCTCTTCCCAACCTGTCACTTGTTTTGGGATAAGTTCATGGATTAGAATTCATCATCTTAGGCTAGGGGTTTTCGGATTGATGTCATTTCGTCATGAGTGAATTGCAGGAATAGGTACCCTATCATGTCATGGAAATATGATGGAGAAGGATAAGAAGGAGGGAAGCATGCTTAAGGACAGTCTTGCAACTAAAATTACAAGCTGATCGATCAGGAGAAAGCGAAGGGACACTAGTTTGTAACCATTATCCAAGACTTGAGATCATTGAAGACTCCTTATCACCGAAGCATGCAAAGGTGAAAATGAAAGCTTCTTCATGAAGACACTCAACTCTCATTAACAACAATGGCTTGACATTGCCACATCATCAAGTAGTCCACGTCAGCAGTGTCATGTGATCTCATGTCATAAGTGGTCATATGCCACATCACTATTATGGATCATGTATATTGTATTCAAAATGTATTGTAAAGTGGAAGTCCAAAGGACACACATGGAATTTAAAGAGTCATGTAAGTTGAAAAGTAATAGGAAGTAAAAACATTATGAGGGTAGTTAAATAGTTACCCTTGGTTATATATGCTCTCTCATTGTATGAGCAAAGGAATTTTCACCTTGGCTCCTCCCACAAGGCATTAGAGAGATAAATAATTCTTTTGAGGAGCAAGGAGTGGCTCCAACGCTCCACTATTGGAGCTAGTGGTGTTCATCGTACACATGTGTCTTGGAAATTTTACTTAATAACAGGAGCCTTCATGGCCAAAATGTTCTTCATGCATGAATTATGAATGTTTGTAATACTATTCTACAAATGTTTGTATTTCGTGTTTGCTTTCACATGTGCTAAGATAGTTGAACTATTTTAGGAATATTGCTTCTGTGATCCATAAATTGTGAAAAAAAAAAAATTTCTTTCGGTAAAAATCACATCCAAATGAATTTGGTCGACGCGTTTCGAACCAGCCAGTGTGGTTCATCATCAGGACTTGATGAAAAATCTGATCAGGAAACCCAATTAAATAGAAACGAGAAGCTCCAACTAGCAGTTGAAAGATAACGGCTAGTTTGACTAAATCAAAGTCATACAAATAAATAAATAAATAAATAAAAATATATATATATATATATAATAATAATAATAATAAAAATAATAAAATAAAAAATAAAATAAAATAAAATATTAAATAAATAAATTAAAAAATAAAATAAATAAATAAATAAAATAAAAATAAAATAAAATAATAAATAAATAAATTAAAAAATAAAATAAAATAAAATAAATAAATTAATTAAAAATAAAAAATAAAAATAAAAAAATAAATAAAAATAAATAATAATACTAATACTAATAATAATAATATAAAAAAAGATTAAAGATTATAATAAGAAATAATATGAATATTATTTAATTTTAATTTTTCTATAAGATTAAAAAATATAGGATTATTTCTATTAATAGAATAATAGTTAAAATATTTATTTTATCTAATATTATTTAAAAACAAAAAGGATTAAAGGATACTATAATCTAAATAATAATAATAATAATAAATAAATAAATTTAAAAAATAAATAGTTGAACTATTTCAGTTATTTTTTTACTTATCATATTTAGAATGTGTTGTAATTGTTGTTGTTGTTGTCGCATCCTTGTTGAATATTCCGCTGGATACTAGAAAAATATTTCTCATTTGTTGGTTCAAATGACCATCACATCTCTATGGACTATTCCGCTTGATGTCGTATGAACCTGTCTTGTTCAGGTGTGTCTCTACTAGGGTGGTACTACTAGCTCTCTCTTAGAGTGTCACTTTTCCTCCCTTCCACAGTGAAATAAATTTTACACACATATGATCGAACACTCACCAGGAACACCCCCCTTTCTTTTCGAAGGCACATGTGCACCCCTCTCTCTTGTTGACAGTTAGAGCCAAGGCATATCTATAAGAATATGCCATGTATTCAGATGGGGCTCCTACTCCAAACAGTGTGAGGTCTAACTGGGATTTCACATCGGGGAGATCCCCTTGGTTGAAGAATTTCAAACACCATCAACAAAATGGCACTAGAAGGAGGGACAAACGACAGGATGTGCCCATTGAGTCTGGTTTGAATCTCTTATTCAAAATGGATCTTCCCCAATTCATAATTTGAGATTTTTTTCTAAATAGCTTAATATTACCATCCCTGTGGAAGTTATTAATAACCCATCCCATTTTAAGTTTGATGGTGAGGGTAAATTAACTTTTTGCGAACATTTGTTTCAATTTGTCTGTTTTTTATTTTCTAACAAAATATATTGCAAGGATGTCATTGCTAGATTACTCACCCTCACAGTTGAAGGTAGCGCTAATTTATGGTGTCATACATTGCCCACTACTTCTATTTTTTCATTCGACCAAGTTGAAAAGGAGCTTCATAAAGAATTTGATAGGTATAATCATTGAAATGTCTGTAGAAGAATCAATCTCTTAAGAATAAAGCCTAATGAATCAGTTGATGATTTTTCTGATCGATTCCTTCACCATTGCTATGAAATTCTAGAAGAATATGTGAATTGGGATTTCTTGAAACAAGAGTTTTAGCACTTGGTTCTTATCGCTTTACACGGTGAACCTGAACCCAATTATTTCCCCACTCCCCCAAGTGTTGTGAATCATGAGACACCTCTAATTCCAGAAGAGGAACCTACTATCCCTTTTGTTCCTTGTCCTCCTCCTTTTCCAGTTCCGACGAGGGTGCCTCCTTGTGATGATAATAATGTTGGGATATCCACTAATCAAATTCCTAATCTATCTTCTCATTCTTCTTATGCTTGTCATAACTCAGATTCAATGGAGGAAATTCCATAATGGCTCATGAAGCCTATTGTGAAGACTAACTCCTCCATTCCGCTTGGTGATGTTACTGTTCATAACTCTAGTCTCGAATCCGATATGGATTTCCATTAACCTCTATCATCTACAGGCCATGACTCTTTGTACCATGGTCCGCCTGAGCAATATGTTCCACCATCTAGTTTTTCACACCCTTTATTTTTGTGTTGCTGGTTCAAATTACAATCAGATACAAGGCAGTCACATTACATAGATAGAGGAGAAGGAAGGTGAGGAGGTTTTTGATATTTCTTATATTTTCCAAAATCGTCCATGTGAAGATGATGCACTTCCATTATATTGAAAATGGCATCAAGAAGGACTTTAATTTAATTTTCCTTTGAATTAAATTAGAAATAAATTGTAATTCCACATCACATGACAAATTGTAAGAGTTAAATAATTTAGGAATACTTAGTTGGTTCAATTAATTCGAATTGAGGATCAAACTAGAGGAGTGTAGAGTGTCTCCTACTTTTTAGGATCCCTGGTTGATTTTAATTTGAGTTGTAATTAATTAAATTAATTTATTTGAGTTAAAATTGATTTAACTAGTTCTAATTGATGGAGGAACTAGTGAGAGGTCAAGTGAATTAAATTAGATTTAATTTACATGCAATGATCAATCAGATAACTGGCTATTCACTCAAAAATAACTCATGCATGTCAGTTCTGAGAAAGAACCCATTCATATTGGAGTTAAATGGAAGTGTACTATCAATTATATAATCATCCAATTGTACATGTGGTGCATGGAGTCAGAGGAAGAGCCTTGATGTATTGTGCACTCTTTATTGGGGAATTTCCTTGTTAATAGGGGCCTAATTCCCTAGGAAACCGTGCAAGGAAATAGGGATTCATGAGGCCAATAATTTGGTTAAGTAATTAGCCAAGCTTGCTTAGGAATCAGTGAGATAGACAAAGATAATGCAGAGAGATCTCAAGCCTGAGAGAAGCATTTTATTGTTCTCATATTTTCTGACTTATGAAATATACATATAGTAGGGTTTTTAGCTAAGGCTTTCCCTATATAAATCTTTGCGTTGTGCGTTTGAAATTCTTTCTCTTTCTTGTTCATGTGATTGTGCGATCGTAATTGGTTTCCGCAATTTGTAGAGCAGCTTCAAGCATTTTATTTTAGCATATTACAAATATCAGTTTGAATCTATGTGGATTTTCTACATGGTATCAGAGCAAGAATCACTATAGAAGTGAAGAATATGAGTTTTTTTTTAGAAGCTGAATCGAATTTTCATATCTACTCTTCAGGACTAGCAGTAGGATCAAGATGTATTTCTTTGGATTAAGACTTGAATATTCCCTTGAGGGTTGTTCAAATTACATAGCTTGGAAGGTCATGATGGAAGCAATGTTGGAAGAAAATGGCCTAAAGGATTTCATAGACAACAATATTCCTAAAGCCCGTGACAACTGAAGCTCAAAATATGGAAGCATGGAAGAAGAACGTAGCAAATGAAAGAAGGATTCTATTGGAAGGAGTTTGAGATAATATTGTATCGAACCTCCATGGAAATGAAAATCCATATGATATGTGTTATGAATATAATTCATAATAGATATAATTAATATAGTTGTTAATAGTTAAATAGGGATTATGTAAAGTAGTCATTAAGTTAGTGAAAGGGCATGTCTAAAAGACATGCCCATTTATGAAAGGCCACCTGCGTGGGTATATAAGCAGGGTCTCATTGTAACATTTATCATCATCTTTTATACATTTTATATATAATATATTATTATTACAATACCTCTTGTGTATTTTATAACTTAAGTCAACAAGCCTATAGCTTTGTTGCTCCATTTGGTATCAGAGTCGTCGCTCTTCAGGATCTGTGTGATCACTACTGCTACCACCTGCTTTCCGGTTTCATTACCCTATCGCGACTAGAACACCATTATCAACGCCCGCACACTCTCACCTTCATCAGAGCAGTGATCTTATCCCCTGGAAGGAAGCACCTACGCCACAGTTGGCTCCCTTCAGCTGTTACATGCGGTGCCTCGAAATCGTTGCCACTTGATGTCTTCATCAATGACAATGGGCGATTTCAACAGAAAGTTGATCGAACTTGAGAGTAAGATCAATAACAATTCTGATAAATTTACGAAAACGATTAGTCAATCTTGAGGATAAGGTTACGGGAAATTCTGACGACATCAAACAACTTCAAGACTCGACTAATCGGATAGACAGACTAATGTTGAAAATTCGTAACGAGCCCAGAGACAATCATAACAAACTAATGCAGAAATTAAATGCCATTTTTGACAAGATAAATCCAATAGCCCAGAAAATTGAACATAGTCAACAGAACAATTTAGCCGATTCAGAAAATTCAAAAAATCATGAGGAATCACTACATTCTGAAAAAGATCAGGTTGTGGAAATCCCGAATTATGAGAATGAAGGTGAACTTAAAAATAAAGTTGAGCCTGCTAGTCAGGAAACTGTTGAAGGAACAGAAAAAGATCAAGATGACAATCCAGATGGAGTTAAACTAGATGTGGATAAGAATGATATTACCAAGGTGTTTACAGTACCATCTCCTCTTGTTGCTTCCGTTGCGGTAGATCAAAATACCGAGGTATCTTCAATCCCATCTTCTCATGTTGCCGCTGTTGCGCTAAGTGACAAAACAAAAGTATGTTCGGTGTCATCTTCATCTCATTCTCCTCCTATTTTTCCTCCACCTACCATTGTAAATGATATTGAAGGTGATAACCCCAAGAAATTTTCATCTCCAACGCATCCTCCTCATGTTGCTGCTTCTGCAAATGATAATGAGAGTGATAATACCAAGGCATTTATTGAGAAGGGAGAGTTATTAATTTCATCAGACACTAGTGCAGCATTAGATGCTTTCAAGACTGAAAATTCTCTCCTAAAGAAAAGCAGAGAAGAAGCACCCATCGAAGTACTTAATAACATTGGAGGTCTTCATTTTGAGCGTGGTGAATTTTAGTTGGCTCAAAAAACTTTCACATATGCATTAGAAGATGGTTCTCGTATATTGGAACTAAGTGATTATAAGCCTAAAAAACAAGAATTTTATTCAGAGGTATTAAATTCTCAAACTACTCCGCCTCCCAGGGAACATTCTCTATTTGATAGAAACAAAAATATAGAGCCACTTGGCTTGGTCCATTCCTCAATTCCTTCACCTTTATTGAACATGGAGACGAAAATCGCTGGAACAGGTGCATATATGACAAACAAAGACAAGGGCGTGACCAGACAACCAAGAATGCATTCTTCTAATGTACAAGTTGAAGACGTTTTCCCTGTCAATGATCTACTTCATTCTAGGAGCCAAAAATCAGCATCTCGAACTGAAGAACGCAATGCTTCACCCCAAATTTTCATATCGAAAGCTGAAGGGTGCGGTTTGGAATTAAATGTTGTGGTTAAAAGTGGGGGAATAGGGAAGCCATGCTTTATTGAAGCCACCACAGTATCCAGTCTTGTTCCAAATAATGCTACAGTGCTCCCCTCTACTGCACATGTGGCTAGTCATTTCCAACCTTACTCAGAGACCAGCTCTAGCATAATCATGCTCAAATTCCAGTCCAGAATTCAATTAGAGAATTCAGTGGCGATAAATTGCCATGTGCGCGCCTTGAAAGCATATTTCAACCAAGAGGAAAAGTTCCAAAAGTTCAAAACTGTGGCACTGAATACACTGAAATTCCATCCAAGCACAGGCAGAGAAGTATTGTCATGGATATACTCCCAAAGATCTTGTTTTTGCAACAAGGATGAGGTAGACAATGTTCTTGAATTGGTTGATCAGTTGGGCATTCATGATCTGAGTGATGCAATCATTGGCAATCATTTGAATGAGATAATGACAGCTCTGTACTCCATGCCCATCATGTGCACTTTTCAGAGTGCCAATATCGACTACAAGTGTCACAGCCAGTTAAGGCTAGGGATTCGTCTCTCTGGTAACAGTTACTATCATATTCAAAAACATTACTTGCACACAATATCTGAATTAGAAGAAGAGACGAATGCCATCAAGGAAATGCAAGTTGAAGTTGTGAGCGAGACGGGAAGATGCCCTAGTAACCCAAGTGAGCCAACCAGGGAAGATGCCGATTCTCGCTTGGTATTTAATTGCAATGTTGTTTACTCTTGCACCCCTGAAGATCTGCGACTCCATTTTTTGGCTTGTGGAACAGTTAATAGAATTATGGTCAAAGACTCGTCCCTACTACGAGACTCTGAATACTACGTGGATGTTCTAGTGAACATGGTGATAAGTTGCCCACTTTATTTCCCGCCTTCCTCGAATACCTGGACCATGACCAAAATCGAATATCCTAGAAATTGGGCACTGTTCATCCTTTGTTTTTAGCTATCAAAATCTGTTGTGTACACCATCTCCAACGTCATTATTGCAATTTAGAACGACATCTATAAGGCATATTTATTTTCGGCGGTGGGAATCGATATGCACCTTTCAAATAAATCTGGTGTCACTCTCTTCAAGAAGTGTTATTCAAATAAATCAAATAAATCTGGTGAGAAGCCGTATCTATGAGTGTGAAAATTCAGATTCCAGGTTTAAATTTGTTGCTCCATTTGGTACGAGGGTCGATACGATACTTGGGTCGATTCAAAAGGTGTGACGTTTTCATTCGGTGGATATATATAAGCGTTTAATTAATCACCATGTAATATTATTAAACACCATATATAATCACCATATATATATATGTTAGTTAATTTTTTTTTATTAATTAAATTAATTAATTAAAAAAACGCCCTAGTTTTCAAACTCAACATTATGAGAGAGAGTTCTACAAAGATGGGGTGTGAGTGCTCAACGACATGCCAAGCAGATAGTCCCAAGTGACGAAAATTGTCGAAAAATTAAGCTTCGAGGACAAAGCTTTTCGAGAGGAAGGCAATGTTATGAATATAATTCATAACAGATATAATTAATATAGTTGTTAATAGTTAAATAGGGATTATGTAAAGTAGTCATTAAGTTAGTGAAAGGGCATGTCTAAAAGACATGCCCATTTATGAAAGGCCACCTGCGTGGGTATATAAGCAGGGCCTCATTGTAACATTTATCATCATCTTTTATACATTTTATATATAATATATTATTATTACAATACCTTTTGTGTATTTGGCTATTGCTTCCATGCCTGTTGCTACAATATGTGGAAGGCCTTAACAATTGTTTTCATAACAACAACGAACACATGAAGTTGGCACTGAAGGACAAGCTCAGAAAAATCAAGATGGAGGAGGGTGATACAATACCAAAGTACTTGACCAAGTTCACCCAATGCCAGGATGAGCTTGGAGGTGTTGGTGTTATCGTTTTCGAGGATGATATGGTGAGCATAGCACTTCTAGGCCTTGAGCGGGAGCGATTGTGGTTCGACTTGGTGCATGAAGATATTACGAGAAACACCAAATATGGGATCTATTCCAAAGAAAAGGACTTTACATTAGTGAGTAAAGGAAATAAAGCCAAGGGAAAGAAGTCCCAAGGTGAAGAGGGAAAGAAGAAAGACTTGTCCAACATCAAGTGTTTTCCTTGTCATGAGTTCGAGCACTATGCCATGAAATGTCTATAGAAGAAGACAAGAAATAAGGAGCCTCTAGTTGTAGCAGCACGTGAAGCTCTAGCTTCACATTTCAAACTTGATTTCACTCTCATTTCATGCATGGAAAACACTACAATGGGAAGCATGTGGTATCTTGATAACGATGCTTCATTCCATATGGCGTGGAATAGAGATCTCTTCAGTGACTTGGAGGAGATAGACCTCCAGAAAAACATAGATTTTGGAGATGATGGGAGGTATAGAGTGACTGACGTCAGTACTATTACCTTTAAACAGGAGTCTAGCTCCCCTCTCAGACTCACATATGTGTTATTTGTTCCAGAACTAAAGAAGAATCTTGTTTCTGTCGTGGTATTGGAAGATTGTGGCTACGATGTGATATTTAGTAAAGGAAATGTTGCCCTTAGACACATCGCCATGGGACGAGTGAATCAGGTCGGTGTGTGAGTTAATAACTTGTATGTTTTTGAGGTTGAAGATGCATGCAAAGATTTTAGGAGAAATGAAAAGGTTAGAGGCTTGGTGGTTGAGAGGGAGCATGAATTACCTCTCAATATGCAACCTTAGAAGAATCGTCAGAAAGTTGTGGAGCAACCATAATTGGAGAAGCAGGGAGGAGACCTAGTGGAGACATCCACTCAAGCAGAGACCTCCAGTAGGGGGAATTTTGGGCCAAGTAGGTAGAGGGAGAACATGTAGCCATACATCCAGGTGAGAGGTGGGACGATGTGAAGAAATAGTCCCAAGAGATCAGAAATTTGGGCAAGGTCCATTGAGGTGTTTTTCCCTCATGGATCATTACCCTTGCTACAAGGACCCAAAATACACAATAGTATGATGGATCAGTGGTAGTTGATGTGGTCAGATGTCAGAGTGAAAAATACATATACTAGCAGTAGTCATATACTGGGGAGCACAGTGTAGAGTTGGAAACAGTGCAAATGGCACGATGAAGAGTCAACACCAATGTAGAGTTTTAAGTAGAAAACACAATAGCTAGTTGCAGTCAGAGACTTGGATTAAAGATGCATCATAATGATCACAATTGATTCAGTTTGGATGATTTTCAGTTGCAGATGTTGTATTCGCAACAACAAAAAATAGAAGTGTTGCAGGCAAAACATTCCAAAGGTACCAGATCGAGATAGAGTTGAATTCCTTTCTTGTTGAGAGGGAGTGTTGAAAATGGAAACAAGAAATCTTGAAAATGGCATCAAGAAGGATTTTAATTTAATTTTCCCTTAAATTAAATTAGAAGGAAATTGGAATTCCACATCACATGACAACTTGTATGAGATAACTAAGTTAGGAAGATTTAGTTGGTTTAGTTAATTCTAGTTTAGGGTAAAACTAGAGGCATGTAGAGTGTCTCCTACTTTTTAGGAGCTCTTGTTGAGTTTATTTTGAGTTGTAATTAATTAACTTTGTTTATGTATGAAATCATGAATTCCCAGGCGTATCAGCTGATCTTTTAGTCTCTCATGAAGATTTTACTTTCGTTCGAGAATCCGATTCGGTCAAAGAAGATGTGTTCATCGAAACTTCCCCTCCATATCACTATCCCTTGTGTTTCACAGTTTGCGATGCATCTATTTGTGATAGAGATACTCCATGCTCTTTAGGTTCTTCATCTGATGAGTTATCTTCTCGATTGACACAAGGCGGTGAGATTGTCCATGATGAAATTGAAAACATTAAAAACATTGAGTACTCTTTCCATCCCTCATCATCTCTTCTCTTTCATGAAGACAACTCTTCAAATTATCTTTCTCATGAAATTTCCCCGATTCATTTATCTTTGAATTTGCGATCATAAGAATATTTCAAATTGAGTAATATAGTTTTTGAAGTTGAAAAATCCAATAAAATCAGTGACAAATATGGACGCTATCTGGTGAGCAGTGGCCTTGTTGAAACCAATGGTAGCAGCTATCCTCAAACCATGCATGATTTGGTTCAAGTTTCAAAATGCGATTTTACAATCCTGGAAAGTTCTTGGAATTTCCAGGGAGTCGAGGCACTTCAACTTCTGTTGATGGTTATGTCAGGATCTCGTGACTCTCATAAGCCCCACAAACTAAGTTAGATCTGGTTTCTCTCGCACAATCCTTCTCTTTGCATTTTTTCACTCGATGTAAATTTGTTTCTGAAATATGTGTGGTATTTCAGATGTAATCTTTCAAACTTTCAATATTTTACTTCTGATTAGATTGAAGAATCTTTTCCAGTTTATTCATCTTCATGCAAATCTCTCGCATAAAACTTGAGTTTGGAATGTGTATCTCTCATAGAGTCATGGAATTGTGAAGTTGATCACTCCAAGGACTATCTTTGGCCGAAGAAATAATGGATATCAAATTCATCCCTAAATAGTCAACTCCTGGTTCTTCTTACGAATGTTATATTGCAAGTCTTTCCCTTCATCACACCTGAAAACCTCTTGAGTGATAATGAATGCACGAGTTATCACATGAATCAAGCTCTTCTCTGTTCACCATGTCCTGATTGGTCTCGTGTATTTTTTGTGTTGACATCCCTTTTTAATTCTTTTCATGATTAAAATGCTTGCACAAATTGTCACTATTTATAGGAAAATGGTTGGTCACATATAAATTGCGAGGAACTTGGTTCGATTGTTCAAAACATTCACAAAGCTGTCCAAATTGATTTATCTTTGTTAATCACAAATTGGGAATTTGATGTTTTAATCAGGCCATCTGACATTACTCTATGTCTGATGACTGTCATTCAACTTATCATTCTTCCATCATCACATCCAATGACAATTGCTTTTCATCCTTTGATCTTCATCGCTAAACATCTCGCTATTTGGATACTTTCGAGCAATTTAGGCACTTCGACCTTTGCTGATGGTTATGTCAGGTCCTCACTGTCTCGACATGACTACTTAATATGATAAGATATATTCCCCCCACAGAATTCCCATCGTAATCCCGTGCCTCTAATTGAAAATTAATATTTTCAAATATTTCAGGGTTTTCAAGAGGGTCATCATGAATTTTACGATCTAATCGTTGAATGGTTGGAACAGTCTTACCTAGCGAGCTCCATCGCAAATAACACATTTTGATTTTTCCTCATGCCTTCTAAGGAGTTTGGTGCAGATGGAGACACATTCATAGGAAGCTTCAAAGGTTGGTTGAATAATGGTTTTTATCAAAGAGTTAAGAACATAAAATGGTTAAAAGTGGTGGCTATGGCCTATATTTTTGTTGACATGAAATACCTTCAATTTTTTGTGCAAGCTATTCAAATTCTTATCTTTTTTGTCACACATTACCTTATATCTGTTTTAATTTTTCACATATTTGTGGATTTAGGTCAGGAATGATTACTGTTGTTGCATTAGAAAATCCATTAGACATGACCCAAACCTTCTAGTTGGTTAGCTTAGGAGTAGGTCTGGTTTCATTGTGCTTTACCTGCACATCCATCTTACATTTTTTCCCTATAGTTTGTCTTGTGTTTTTGGTTTCGCATCATGTTTTGCTTTGGTAATTTTTTGTCTTGTCTTCTGGTTTTCTTTCCTTTCGTTTTATCAGATCGTGCATAAAGATGCTCTGTTGGCTCGAAATTGAATGTGGTTGAAGTATAAGGGATTCTCGTGAGATTTCAACATTTGTTTAGCCTTCAGTCCATCTTCCTTGTGTTGGTTATGTCTTTTGTCCGGTGAAGTTCCAATGGAAAATACGATCCGTCCATACGAAGAGTTTTGGTTAAACCATGAACTCGTGTACATTTGAGAAACCTTGTGCCTATATTCGATTATTTATGTTTTTGTATTTTAATGCTTATCCAATTAGTAGAAAAGGAGAAGGGGAAAATGAAAATGAGAAAAAATAAATCAAAGGTATCTATATGCTTCTTTAAAGGAACACCCTCTCTTGCTCTCAATAAGTCAGGATCCCTCTTTCGTCCAAAATGCATAAGTGATAATGAAAATCCTCTTTAAATAAATAAATAAAGGTGAAAGAAGAGAAAGGCTTCTTGTGCAGAGAGGTGAAACAAACAACTCTTTCAGGGTAATTTTCAGGCTCATTGGCAATGGAGAAAAGTTTGTGTTCCTGTAGTGACTCCGCTTGGGTACTGTTCAAGCCTACTAGTAGTGGAGCAACACCATGGATGAAAATTTTTACTCTGAAAATATTAAACTCATGAGCTTAACTACCCTTCCTAACTCAAAAGATTGTGATAATGATGAATTTTATGTTGATTTAAACCGAGAGGGAATAACGGGGTCTATGTCTGTTCACAGGGTTAAAAAATATGTAACTAGTTTCGGTCTTCATAAGTATGAAATGTATTCTTGTAAATTATAAAATGAAAAGAAATTATTATTGAAGCATGGGTTTCATGCTCAAGTTATTTATTTTATAGGTCAAACACATATTAAAGTGCTTCTAGGATTTGTCCTAGGTACAAGAGTCATTTTCATATGTTGAAGACCCTATGGGAACATTGTAACTTGTAAAGAGAAATTTATTTTGTCTTTAAAGTGTCAAAATACCTCCAAGATCAAGTCGGCCTAGAGAGGCTTATATAACGAGAGGAACTCGACCTCCATAAGGCATTCACTCACCCTCACTCATATGCAAAGTAGAGGACAATGAGAAGGTCTAATAAGAGGACGAAGAAGGAGAAAAAGGAATCTGAGTTACTTGGATTGGGTCTCTCTCTCTCCTACACATAATTCGTAGCTAGGGTTTTTGTGCTAGGACATTATTAGGTTCAATATTGGAGGAGAAGAAAAGAATGCAAGTTAAGGGATTATAGGGAATCTAAATAGTCCTACATCTCATGGAAAGGCAAGTGAAGGGAAGGAGGAAGCTCTACAAGGAGATCGAAGTCTCCAAGTGAAGTTGCAGTAGTTGCAACAGTGCATAAATTTCAGACTTTCTGGTGAGGTCGAAGAAGTTGCAACTAGATGTTGTGATGATCTTGATCTTGGAGGGTATCTTTCTATGTCTCTAGGTCATGGTATTCGTCAATTTAAGAATCTATAAAAAGAGAAGATATTTACGGGTTTTCCCCTCAAGAGGAGGGGTTTTGGCCTTGGCTTGCAACCTATATACTATGTCACAGTTATTATTGTTTTGGTAGCTTTTTGATGTATTGTACACTGTAATAATAAGGAAAAAATATGAGAAGTAAAAATATAACATAAAAATTTATCAAGAGAACAAAATTAACTTATTCACTGCCTTTTTTTATTCTCAACATGGTATTAGAGCGAAGGTATCTAAGTGCATCATGAAGTTCATCAAGAATATTGCAAGCCATCTCAAGAAAGGTATCAAGAAATTATGGAACTTCTTATCTTATTCAAATAAGATATCATTCAAATAAAGGAATGAAGGTCTCTTCTTGGCTCTTTCTAGTAATTTCCAATAATAAGACATTTGGGTGATTGATAGTGTTGCTTCAAGACACATGATTGGTCACTCAAGCCAATTGAATAAATTATCAAAAGGAAAATCCACTTATTCAGTGGAACTTGGAGACAAAAATAGCTATCCTGTGAAAGGCATTGGATCAACATCCATAAAGCTCGAATATGAAAGCATCATACACCTCAATAACATTCTATTTGTTCCAAGTTTGCATAAGAACTTACTCTCTATTTAAATCTTAGAAGATAAAGGAGATAGAGTAGCCTTTATTTATGGAAAGGTTATTTTTGGGGCAAAATAATAAATTATAGATCAAGCCAAAGTTATTGACATTTGGGAAGGAAGGCTCTACAGATTAATATCTCATATATCCCAAGCCCTAGTTCACATTGAAATTATCCCATGTGAACTTTGGCATCAAAGATTTGGTCATCTCCATTTCAAAATACTCCCATATCTAAGCTCTATAGTAGATGGAATTCCAAACCTGAAGGAGGATCATGAAGGTGTCTGCAAAGGAAGTGCATTGGGAAAGAATATCAAGAGAGAATTTGGAAGTAGTGCTTCACGATCAAAAGAAATATTGGATCTTATTCACTCTAATGTGTGTGGTCCTATGAAACCAAAATAACTTGGAGGTCATCTATATTATGTCACTTTCATATATGATCATTCAAGAAAGACCTGGGTTTATCTAATGAAAATCAAGGATGAAGTATTCACAAAATTCCAAGAATTCAAAGTTGAAGTAGAGAACCTTAGAGAAAGAAAAATCAATATTCTAAGATTTGATAATGGAGGAGAATATACATCCAAAGAAATCATAGCATTCTGTAAGGTGTCTGGGATTAAGAGGTATCTGAATGTCCCACATAATACTGAACAAAATGGTGTCATAGAAAGAAAGAATATATGCATTGAAGAAAGTGTAAACACAATTCTACATGATCAATATATACCTAAATTCCTATGGGGGGAATCAACTCAGACAACAGTCTACATTCAGAATATATGTCCTCATATAAATCTAGATAAAAAAACTCCGAAAGAAGTATTCACTGGAAATAAGCCATCCGTAAATCATCTCTGGATCTTTGGGTGTCCTGTATATATCCATTAGCAAAGGACAAAAGAAAGAAGTTGTATCCTTTTGGAATGAAGGGAACATTTTTTGGGTATAGTAACTCATAAAAAGCTTACAAAATCTACATGAAGGATGGACATCACATAGAAGTTAGTCATGATGTCATATTTGATGAGAGCATAGTATTCAAGAAATCAAAGGAAATTTCCATGGATTCTGATGATGAAGATCTTCCAGTATTTGAGGAAGAAGTGGATCATGAAGAAGAAGAACAACACCATGAAGAAGAAGGTCCTAGTGAACCTGTTCAACATGTGGTCATCCCAGAATCAATGAAAGGGCATAATTGGTTGAAATCTACACTACTTGACGCAGAAGGTCATGGGGCAGCAAAAGCAAGAAACCTAAAAGGTATTCTAGATATGTTGCATACATGACAACGTTAATAGAAGCATAACCATCCAATTTTGAAGAGGATGTAAAGAATGAATGAAGAATATCAATCTATCATAAAAAATGGAGTTTGGGAGATCATACCTAGGCCTAAAGATAAATCTGTAGTTACTTCCAAGTGGATCTTTAAGATCAAACATGCGGCTGATAGAAGTATAAATAAATATAAAGCAATATTTGTGGCTAAAGGCTTCTCCTAACTCAAAGGCATCGATTATGAAGAAACATTTTCTCCCACAACAAGATACACAATGATTTGATCATTAGTCTCTCTAACAACATTGATGGGATGGAACATTCACCAGATGGATGTCAAGACTGCATTTTTGAATGGCACAATAGATTAAGAAGTCTACATAGAGCAACCCTTAGGATTTGAAGTCAAGGACAGAAAGGAATATGTTTGCATATTAAAGAAATCAATATATGGCCGCAGGCAAGCACCAAGGGCATGGTATGCTAGGATGGATGCATATCTCCAAAGGATAGGCTTCACGAAGAGTTTTTCTAACCCAAACCTTTACATTAAGGTTGTAAGAGGCGAAACTGTAATTATTCTTATGTATGTAGATGATCTTTTCTTGACAGGTGTAGACAGTCGAATTGAAGAATGTAAGAAACAACTAGAAACAATATTTGACATGAAGTATCTTAGGCTGATGCATTACTATTTGGAAGCATAAGTCTCGCAAGGACCCGATGAAATTTATTTGGGTCAAGGAAAGTATTTGATCAAGATGTTGAAGAGGTTTGACATGATGGATTGCAAAACTATGACCACTTTGATGATCACTAACTTGAATATACTAAGGAGTTCTGAATCAAGCCCTGTGGATCCATCCAAGTATAGATAACTTATTGGCTCACTGATGTACTTGGTGAATAATCGACTAGAAATATGTTTGCAGTAAATGTTCTCAATCAATTACAAGTGGAGCCAAAACAAGATCATTGGATAATTGTGAAACATATTCTGAGATATCTGCAAGGGACCATAAAATTCTAAAGTATGATAGAAGGAATGATGTCCAACTAATTGGATATACAGATTTCAGCTAGGGAGGCAGTGAACAAGATGGAAAAAGCACTACAAGAGGACGTTTTAGCTTGGGATCCTCCATAGTATCATGGATGAGAAGAAAGAAAGATACCATTTTTTTTAGTAGTGCTGAGGCTAAATATGTTGCAACCTGTGAAGTAAGTAGAGAAGTGGTCTGCTTAAGGAAGTTATTATCCGACCTGTTTGAAGGACCGATGAACCTTACAGTGATACTTTGTGACAATGCAAGTTGTTTGTCTGAAGATCCAGTATTTCATAGAAAGACAAAGCATATAAACAACAAGTATCACTATATTCGAGAGCTAGTACAAAATGGTGTGCTACAAGTTCAATATATCTCCATTGATGAATAGGTAGCTGATATATTGATGAAATCACTTCCAAAAAAGAAGCTTGTGTATTTGAGAGACACACTTGGTTTGGTGGATCTATCCTCCCTATATGAGAGGGAGAGATAGACACTACATTCTTGTCTTCATTTGAATAAAGAATGGAGGATTGTGTAACCATCTAACATTCAATACTCTTTGATAATGTAGTAGGGAATTTAAGATAAGAGTAGTCACGGACCGATATTATTTGAGGATTAGCTACCCAAGATAAGAATTTTCCAATGGAAGGTCATGCTCGGTGAACACTCGGGTGGAGTATGTACCTTGAGAGACAATGATGATGGTTTCTATAAGTCATTGGTCTTGCCAACATTGTGCTCTAATATTGTGGAGAGATATAGGTGTTAGTCAATGCCTTGCTATGTGACAATGCTGGTTAATATGATGCTAGACAGATGGGTTACCAATCCAACTCTTCTTATGAGATCTCTTCAGATTGAGAATGACTATGTACCTCTTATGAATACCTCCCTAGTTAAGAGGGAGTGTTGAAAAATGTGTAACTAGGTTTCATCTTCATAAGTATGAAATGTATTATTGTAAATTGTAAATTAGAAAATGAAATGAAATTATTATTGAAGCATGGGTTTCGTGCTCAAGTTCTTTATTTTATAGATCAAGCACATATTAAAGTGCTTCTAGGATTTTTTCTAGGTATACGAGTCATTTTCATATGTTGAAGAACCTATGGGCACATTGTAACTTGTAAAGATAAATTTCTTTTGTCTCTAAAGTGTCAAAATACCTCCAAGTTCAAGTTGGTCTAGAGTGTTGCCAACTTGGCATACATGAAGAGACACGTCTCCCTTGGAAGAGGCCTATATAAGGAGAGGAACTTGAACTCCATAAGGAATTCAATCACTCTCACTCCTACGCAAAGTAGAGGACAAGAAGAAGGTCGAAGAAGAGGGTGAAGAAGGAGAAAAAGGATATCGAGTTACTTGGATTGGGTTTCTCTCTCTCCTATCCATAAGTCGAAGCTAAGGTTTCTACGCTAGGGAATTCTTGGGTTCGATCTTGGAGGATCAGAAGAAAAGAAGGAAAGTGAAGGGATTCTAGAGAATCTCTATAGTACTACATCTCAAGGAAAGGCGAGTGAAGGGTAGGAGGAAGCTATACAAGGAGATATAAGTCTCCAAGTGAAGTTGCAGTAGTTGCAATAACTGCAGAGTACAAAAATTTCAGACTTTCTGGTGAGGTTGAAGAAGTTGCGACTAGAGGCTGTGTTGATCTTAATATTGGATGGTATTTGTATATGTCTCTACATAATGTTATTTGTCAATTGAAGAATCTATAAGAAGATAATATATTTATGGGTTTTCCCCTCAAGAGGAGGGGTTTTATCCCTGGATTTCAACCTATATACTGTGTCACTGTTCTGATTGTTTTGGTATCTCTTTGATGTATTGCACACAGTAATAATAAGGAAAAAATATAAGAAGTAAAAATATAACACAAACAATTATCAATAAAAGAGAATTAACTTATTCACTGCCCTATTAAATTCTCAACACATGGGGTAAGTGGGGAAAATAAAGTAATTTTCACGATGAATCAATACTCCCCGAAGAACCAAGGCCCTGCACGAAAGAAGTTAACCAAGATGGAGAAGATGCAAATTATACCAGTGTGTCACTAAGTGTTGTAGCCACTACAACACCCTCCAAAACTTTTGCCTATACCAAATTTAAGATCCTTCCTTGGTCTTGTTCATCATTGTTGCAAACTTTGAAATTTATTTTATTTGTTTTCTTAGAATGTTGTGTTTCTTTTCGAAAGTTGAGAAAAGTGTCGTATTTTTGCATCTTGGCTATTGATTTGTGTGTATGAGCCTGTTCTGGTGGTTCCAGGAGGTCACCTTTGTGAAAATGATTTTTTCTAACCTTTTAAGTACTTGTTACACTCATTTACAAAGTTTTGATCACTTTCGCACAAGTGTTGTCACAGTTGTCGTAAAGTGTACCTTTGGTGTCGCACTTGTCATAACCAGTCGTAAAGATGTTTCATAGGGGGAAATGATTTGTTTGTATGTCATGGATGATCTATGTTGATTGATTCATCAAACTATTCTACCTTCACCCTACCTTCCCTAAGATGTGCATTGCGTAGTCCCATTCCTCTACCTGTGACCTTATTGTTGGGAACTACGTAATGCACAATTCCTTCCTCCCAGGATTGTTGTACTGTGTATTTTTTGTGACCGAGCCTTGACCCTGGCCTCCGAAATTGCGCAGTCATGACCCCCAACCCGGCTTGAACTGCGCACTTCGAAACCACAATATTAAATCTCATTTGCTGAGCCCTTTAACTTAAAAATATCCTGACCTCCCTTGACTCCTAGAAATATGTAGTAAGATCTCCCAGTGTCCATCCCCTCAGTCTATCCCACTGGCTCCAGAAATTATGCAGTATTGTTCCTCAACCCATCCTGAATTGCGCACTATGAAGTCTCAAGTCTCAAGGCTTCCCCTTTCCCGCCTGAACTGCGCAACTACGCAATCACTGAGCCCCTCTTCCCATCCTGTCACTTGTTATGAGTTTAGTTTATGGATCAAAATGCATCATCTTAGGCTAGGGGTTTTCGGATTGATGTCTTCTCGACATGAGTGAATTTCAGGAAAAAGTACCCTATCATTTCATGGAAATATGATGGAGAAGGAGAAGGAGTGAATCATTCTCAAGGACACTCTTTGAACTAAACTTACATGTTGATCGATTAGGAGAAAGCGAAGGGACACTAGTTTGCATCCACTATCCAAGACTTGAGATCATTTAAGACTCCTTATCTCCAAGGAATGCAGAGGTGAAAAGGAAAGCCTCTTCATGAAGAAACTCAACTCTCAACAAAAAAAATGGTTTTACATTACCACATCATCAACTAATCCATGTCAACAATGTCATGTCATGTTGTGCCATGAGTTGTCATATGCCACAAAATTATTGTGGACCATGCATATTGTATTCAAAATGTATTTTAAAGTGGAAGTCCAAAGGACACACATGGAATGTAGAGAGTCAAGTAAGTTGAAAATTCATAGGAAGTCAAATTGTCATGAGGGTAGTCAAAGAGTCACTCTTGGTTATATATACTCCCTCATTGTATGAGCAAAGGACTTTTCTCCTTGGCTCCTCCTGCAAGGCATTAGAGAGATAAAATATTTCTTTTGAGGATCAAGGAGTGGCTCTAATGATCCACTATTGGAGTTAGTGGTGTTCATTGTACACATGTGTCTTGGAAATTTTACTTAATAATAGAATCCTTCAAGGACAACGCGTTCTTCATGAATGGATTATGAATGTTTGTAAGACTATTTTGCATATGTTTGTATTTCATGTTTGCTTTCATATGTGATAAAATAGTTGAAATATTTAGGTTATTTTGGTACTTATCATATTGAGAATGTGTTGTAATGGTTGTTGTTGTTGTCGCATCCTTGTGGACTATTCCATTGGACACTAGACAAATCTTTCTCTTTTATTGGTTTTAGTGACTGTCACATCTCTGTGGACTATTATGCTTGATGTTGTACGCACCTGTCTTGTTCATGTGTGTCTATAGTAGGGTGGTACTACTACCTCTCTCTTAGAGGCTTACTTTTTCTCCCCTCTGCAGTGAAAGAACTTTGACACACATATGATCGAACACTCATAAGGTACACCCCCCTTGCTTTTCGAATGAGCATGTGAACCCCTCTCTCTTGCTGACAGTTAAAGCCACAAAATATCTATAAGAATACATGGCAACCAAACTGATATTTTGGATGGGGATCCTACTCCAAATAGTGTGAGGTATAATTGGGACTTCAATTTGGGGGGGCCCCCTTAGTTGAAAAACTTCCAAGATCGTCAAAAGGTTCTTGTAATTGTCCTCCAGTAATCACATTACACAACTATGTATGGGTCTCTATTTGTTTTCCCTCATGAGACAATTTTGTCTCATCCTATTTCATTTTTGTGACATCTTCAAATGATTGTATTTATTTTTTTAAACCTACCATCATACACAAATTATTTGTTTCAAAAACACAAGGATTTCTAGCCTCATTTGATGCCTCCGTCATCAAATATTCCTCATTTTTCTTTGAAATTTCCACATAGTTCATGAGAATGTCAATAGGTCTCCTATTAAAATCATCGCCAATAAATGACCCTTGCATTAGTTCTCAAAATTGAACCTCTCTTTCTATCATTAACCTCTGCTTAAGCCAAAATATTTTAAGCTTCTCATTCCTTGATCGAGCATTCATATGTTGAATGGGTTTTACTTGCAACATATTTAATTTCATTTTCTTTCGTAGAGTCCATCCACACCTTTTGTATTCCTCATATTTCTGTATCAGTTCCATTAGTACACTCAATTGTACTTTAATCTTAGAGATTTCTCTATTGAAATCCTGATCGCTCATTGTTCTTGTTATTCCATTTTATTTGTAATCTTATTTTATTCTGTTGTGGATTTTCCCTGAGCCCATGACATTAATATTAATAGTCATATTCCTTCTTCCTTTGTGAAATTTACCTTGTCCACTTGTAGACTACATCCAAGAATTTGCAATAACAAGTTACTCCTTAACCTGTTAAAATACCTCACCAAGCTATCTCTCAACTTGACCTTTCGGTATTATTATAGTTCTTTCTCTTGAATCTTCACTTTGAGATTCCTCTACTCTTTATGCGTCTACACTTCTTCTAATAACTTCCCTTTTAATCCTTTTGTTCCAACCTCATATGGAATTGTTATGACTCTACGGTGTAAGGTTCTTCTACCACAAATCTCCTCCCAGCTGTCTCTACCTTCAAATTAATACTTAATAATGTCAATTAAACACAAATATATTAATTATCACACCATATATGATCTTCATTGCTTTACTTCCCTACAGTTATACCCAAATACTCCTATTCGAACTATTCTTTCTGTATCTACAATCATGTTTTTACTCCCTTTTTACTCTCAAAGTAGAAAGAACTTTATTTCTATAAATTTAAATAAAATCAATGTTCTTCCTCCAAGAGATTAACTTCCAAATATCAATTCCCTGTTCAAATCAAATTAATAATATACAAGCATTTCACCTGTCATATTTTACTAAACCTGATCTTATGTGAGTTCTTCAAGATCTATATCTTCACTACTTTGATTGAAATCTTTTAAATTGCAATCCTTCTTCTGAATTCCACTTTCAAAGATATTACCAAATATGATACCAAAATGATGTTAGCACATTTCTGGTAGGTTGAATTAATCTACTATCAATCCATCCTCTTACAAAGAATTTCCTCCTCGACTTTCGTTATAGGAAATTTATGTTCCTATCGCTAAAGTAATACTCATATCAATTGGTAACTACTAGAAACAAAAAATTTACCATAACTTCTTCACCCAGATCAATTTGGGAAAAAATTCCCTTTTAAGTAATGAGAATTCACATTCTCTTCCAATACTTATGACCAAATATATACACATATGCCGACAAATAAAACCAACACTTGTGATTTATATTATGAATTTACCACACAACCCATCATTCGTGTTGTCAATTAATTTAGATATATGACTCATATTTAATCTAGAAGTGATGCACTTTGGTTGACTAACAAATTTTTAACCACTGATTACTACCAATCAATAATTTAATTCAATATTAAACTTATAGGTTTTCCCAACACATTTCACTCACCCAATCACCATTTTCAAAGGGGCGATTCCTTCCTTTTTCAAAAGTGATCTCTCTCAAAAAATAACTAAGAATTCCAGGATTAGTTTTCTTCTCTCTTTGCAGCACAAGCACCAATATTCCTGAAATTATGCCCATCTTGAAATTACCCAAATATTTGATCCCCTCTACAATACTTACATATTCTTGTAGCTACTAATAGTTAGAATTTCTTCCTCCAATATCAATACCATGGTTCACTTCATTCAAATTTTCTAATCCTTGTACAAGATTTATTTTCAAAATGACATATTAATCAACAAATATACCAATAGTCTCAAGCTTCACATAGATGCTGAAACTCCACAAATTCTAGACTTCACACACACTAGAATTATTCTCAATCACACAGATACACAAGAAAAATATATTTCATTCAATAATTTTATATACCTACGCAGAAATCTCGTTCCTCCATATGGATTGATTCATGCTTCATTTGGCCATTTTTATGCCCTTAGGCTCACAATGATAAATATAATTTAGAAACAAAGCATCTTTTTTGAGATCCTAAAATCACTTCAACAATTTCTAATATCTCTAAGATCTTTACTATCCTAACAACTAATCCCTATCCATGGTTCCTTTATAACTAAGACTAATACTTTCTATAATAAATGAAGAAACTATTATTTACAATAAGGAATTAGAATTCCTTCTCAAATGTGAAAACCCCCTATTTGGAGCTTTTCCTTCTAAAAGATTTATTTTTCAAAATGACTTGGGAGTTCTAATGCTCCTGCATCATAAAGGAAGCTCCCTCATTTCCCTCTCATGTAGGAATGGATCTCCTCTCAAGAATTATTTTGGAAGGTCTTAGAGTGGCAAGCTCTAACACTACAAAGCAATGTGAATTGGGTGGAAATTTGGGCAACATTACCTTGCAATGAGTTCTCTCTTATAATTGGTTCCCAATGGGGTGGTATTTATAATCCAAGGTCCATGGATTCCTCCAAAATGGTTCATTGATGGGATTTGATCTTTGTGTGAGCTTCTCAGCTTGATGGGAGACAAGGGGAGTCATTTGGAGGCTCCATAACTCTTCCTTAATAGTGTAGAGGTTCAAAAATGAGGAATTGTCCTTGTATTTTCACCTACCAAGGATGAATTAAGGTAACTTGCCCCATGGATCTCTCAAATGTCACTTCCTATGGATCTGCACAACAATCAAAGAAACAACCATGGTGATCCATGCAAACCTGAAAGAGAATATTTTTGTGGATTAACTAAGTTGAGTTTAGTGACACTTATTCCTTTTCTTATGAGCACCAATTTTTTTGACCTTTTAGAACCGATGATTTTGATGATATCTAACATATTCTGCCCTTAATTGACACCTTTAATTACGTATTTTTTATGTGATAACACAATACAACATCAAATTTGGCTAGATGGCTCCTCAAAACCTTCTGGTATGTTATATCTTCACCAAACATTCTTAAATGGTTCACAATGTTCATCATCTAAATCATAAATTTGTCAAAAAAATCATAATCCTTCATCGCCTTATTCTCAAAACCCCTCCTAAGAGTCAACAACATTGATGTTTTCAATTTATCTATGTTGAACAAAGTCGTGTCATTAATGAAAATGTGTCATTGACGTCAAATGGGATGCCTCATGAAGCAACACAATCGCCCATGAAGCAGTAAGGAATACTAATCTCTTGCATGACCTCATAAGGTGAAGTCAAATAGGTTTGAAGTTATGATTTCTTAATGAGGCTATGGATAGTATGATTGGGTATTCCTCATTGAAACCTTTCTAATGGTATATTGCGCTCTGCAAAACTCCTCTCGGATGAGAAGTTATGGCCATTTGAAGATTGGCTTTGGGTGAAGGATCTAAACTATATGGTAAAACCAAAAATCACCAAAATTTTTAAATAGTATGCATCTTATGGGTGGATCCATGGTTCAATGATCCAACCTACGGTAGATCATATCCAAATTTGCACAAATTTTAACATGACTAAAGGTCCCACATCTTTTCCTAAATCCTATGGGTCAAACAATTGAATGAAGAGTTGAATGAAAAAATATCTGTTTACTCACACAATGGTTAACAGGTTCCACCCTAACACAATGGCCTAGTCCCATTAAAAACATGGTGTAGTATGACTGGTTATATGTGATAATGTAAGAGCAATTACCATTCTGACACGTGGTGCAGTCAGATTGGTCAGAGGTGATGATGTAAGATCCAATATCATTATGACACATGGCAAAATCTTATTGGTCAGAGGTGATGATGCTAGAAATAGTCCCATTATGACACATGTCATAGTCTAAATTTTCAGAAGTGATGATGTAATAGTTAGTCCCATTATGCCATGTGGTGTAGTTTGATTGGTTAGAAGTGAAGACACAAGAGCCAGTCCCATTATGACATGTGACACAGTAAAATCGGTCATAGGTGATGATGTTACAACCGTTCCTGTTATGACACATAAATTATTTTGATTGGTCATAAGTGATGATTTCAATAGGTGGAATGGTTCCTCTAAGGTCCTCCATGTGGCAAGTACATTTGGCACATTTTGACTAGCAAAAAGTAAAAAAATAGGTGACATGTGGCACCCTTCACGAATTTCCATGTGGCATGATGATGTCATGATACCATCATCATGTAGGTGACCATGCACCCATAGTCATGGTCACATGCTATGGTCATGTGGCTAAGAAAATGGGGCAAAGAACAAATCTCAATTCACATGGTTGACATCAAAATAGGGGGCTAAGACCATATTAAATGGGTGATGTCATCTGGAATTTTGGTCGGCTTGAAGAGCCGTGGGTCCACATAACATATATATAACTGCACCACAATTTAAATCAAATATCATCAAACACATTCACAACGTATGTTTGAGATTACGTCCCAAAGTCCAAGCTCTATGGTCACATTTGTTGGCTCTACAGTTCAAGTCTGCACACAATGGCTTTTTGATATGTTTACTGTGTGAGCTCCGTGAGCTATGAAGGATATACCATGCTTTTGAATTCCTGGTCTCGAATTCTTGGTATGTATATTTGTCACTTTGTGATGGGTAATGACTCATCTGCTTAGTTGGTTGGTTATATGGCTTGGTTTGTATACCGTTGGTCATAGGTTCAAATATGATCAACCCTCGTCAATTTTTTTGTAAAAAGGGCTATTATTCTATCATTTTCTGCCATTTTGTAGAAAAAATAAGAATTCAACACTGAGAATTTTGTAGAGTGCACTTTGGAAGGCCCTTTTGTAGAAAATTTAATTTAATATTTTATTTTATATAGTTTTTGGAGGCTTATGGGATCATTTCTAATCCAAATTGGATTCTAGAAGAAGCATGGTGATCAGGATCCAATGGTGAACATTTATGAAGGCATGAAAAACCTTGATGATACATTTTTTTATGTCCAAGATCATTTCTATATGTTTTGAGGGCTCATGAGAAAATTGCAAGTAGTGTTGTGTATGTGGGAAGAACAAGTTCCAAGAAGGGTTTTATGTGACCAGATTGATGAACATGTTAGAAAAGAGTACATACAGGGTATTATAGGTTAATGATAGTAGTATGACAACAACAACATGATCGATTTTTGAGTCCTACATTAAAGAGCAAGTGGATCTCGTTTGAAATATTATGTAAAGTTGTCCACATGAAGTTGAAGAAGGAGGTCGGTGCTTCAATAAGGTTGGAGCCTAGAGAAAGTCGAAGCTTTCTCATTTATTATGTTGGTGCCTCAATTAGGTTGGAGCCTATAGAAAGTCAAAGCTTTCTCATTTACAAGGTTGGTGCTTCAATCAAGTTTTAGCTTATCGCAAGTAGTTTCTTGCACATTTTTGAGGTCGGTTCCTTAATAAGGTTGAAGCCTACCACAAGTAGCAGCAAGCACATCTTGGGCATGGATTCCTCTATCAGTTTAGTTCCTACAAATGATTATCATTTTCTATGATGGTGCCTCCATGGGTCACATGGATAAGAAAATTATGAATTCTTGATGCATTTCTCTATTTATTGATATGTTGAATATTGATTATAGTGCACTGAGACATAATTTATTATTGATAAAATGTGTTGAAATGATAAAATGAACACCACATTGATTCAACCCCCCTCTAAGTGTGATATTTGGTCTAACAAGTGAAATTAGAGCGAGTGCCTTCAAGAAAAACTAACTACTAGAAGGTTGATTTCAAAGAAAGATGGCCTTGATCATAGCACCATGAAAGATTCCCATGTTTGATGATCTAACTATGACTTCTAGAAGATAAGAATGAAAAAATATCTCATTTCCTTTGGAGATAATGCTTGGGAAATTGTGCAAAATGAGTATGAAGTTCATGATACTCCTCAGCTAGAAAGGAAATATATTCATCTAATGCTCAAGCTAAGAATGTAATTTTAAGTGGTTTTGTAGATTCAAAAATTTTCAAAGTGATGTTATGTAAGTCGAATAATGATGTATGGAACAAGATTAAAACTTGTTATGAAGGAGAACAAAAATTAAAGGAAGATAAGATACAATCTTTTAGGGACCAATTCAAAAGCTTGAATATAGAAAAATATGAGGAAATTGCTTCATATTTTCCTCAAGTAGACAAGATTGTCAACTCTATTTTACGTCTCGATGAAGAATTCAAGGATGGTGTTGTTGTTAAAAGAAAATTGAGATATCTTCCATCAAGATTCAATCCCAAAGTATCAGCCCTTGAAGAATTGAAAGACATTGATAAAATGTCTATGGATGTACTTCATGGATCACTCTATACGTATGAGCTAAGGATAAAAGAGGATAATCTGGGAGTCAAGGAAGCAACATTTAAGTAGCCAATGAAAGGAAAGATCATGAAAATAAAGTAGACTTCTATTCTAATGAAAAATAAGCGAAGCTTTTCAAGAATCTGAAAAGAGGAACTGGAAAGTTCAAAGGTAAGCTTACTTTCAAGTGTTTGAATGTGGAATAATAGGTGATTGTGCTTCCAAATGTCCTTATGAAAAAATGAATTAGAGTGATTATGAACCAATATTCAAGTCTAAAAACCAAAAGAAGTGAGGTGACAATAAGAAGAATTTATACTCAAAAGAAGAAAGTGATTATGAAAGCAATGAAAGTGTTATCAGTGATGAAAGTGGTGAATAGTGTTCATTGTTGAAATAGAAGAACTTGAAGTGGAAATATATTTTAAAGGAGAACTTAAAAGTGCCTTAAAAGAAATAGGAAATCTTAAAAAACACGGATTAATGTAGCAACTTCAAGACAAATATTTGAATGAGGAGGTTGTCCTTTCCCTCAAGGTTGAACTAGAGGAAGCTAAAAGGATAAATGAGTATTTTTTAGAACAACTGAATGACAAGGAACAAATTTGTAAAATATTAGAAGAAGAAATTGTGCTTTGGAAAGAAGAATGGAACAACTCAAATACAACCTTAAGCTTCATAAAGAGACTTAATATATGGATTATATTATTAGAATGGAAAGATCTGCTCTCATTAAAATAGGTCTTGGTTATGAAGAAAGTTTCAAGACATCCAAGAACAAAGGTCTCTCAAGTACTTCAAATAAATATCATCCCAAGAAGCTTGATTGAGACATTAATTTCATCTAAAAAAAATGAATATCATAAGAAAATTATGAATTAGCCCAATCATGCTCACTTCAACGTCTCAAATGATTCTTAGGATGATGCTATGAAGTACAACAAGGTGAAAATGTGAAGTTAAGCCACTTTTGTGAGAAATGGGGCGGAAGTTTTTCAGCAATAGTTTGGCTGAAATTTTGAGAAGTTTGGTCAACTATTAGATAGTTCATTTAAATTTATAGAATAATTGTATCAACTTTACGTTGCTAGAAAACCAAACACTGATAAGGCAACGTGTAATTTTTCCGGAGATGGGAAAAACCTAAGAAAGCTTGTCTAAACTTTTAGTTTCGTCAATCATGGTTTACAATATATCACCGAATCTTAGTCTCGCTATGTTTCTCGTCAGATAGTCTGCTCGCTGGCTTCTGCTTGATTTCTCAGGGCGCCGTCGTTTCGTGATAACATCCACTCACGCTCGCTTGCCGACAAAGCCGCCACAAAACTGTCGCCAGGAGTTGCTCCGTGGCATCAAGCCCATATTAGAGATCCTAAAATATGTTATGAATCAAAAAAAAAAATTGGGAGAAAAAAACTGTAGTATCACTATTACTGGTATTTATTACTATTACATAGGTACTCATGTGGTCTCCATTACCACACCATATAGTAAAATGATATAGTACTTGTCATAAACAAAAAAATAGTGAGTTGTAAATCAACAGTGATTACATTACAAGGATAGTAAACATTTATTACTGATATTAGCTTGGTTCCTATCTGTAAGCAGAGTGACTCTTTTGAAACCAATTGATTAGTGAAATATGGTAGAATTTTTTCACTGTTCTTGTTCTTGTAATGATTAGGGTCTCTTATTACCACCTGTATGGTTCAAGTCCACAGTTATCCCCACTACTCGAGTTATATCTATGGATAATATGGGCTATTCTTTTAGTATTGCCATCTCTAATATGTGTTATATTGCTTTTCTTATACTCCCCTTGGTTGTCCATCAAATACAAGACCCAATAATGATAACCTATGGTGTTACAGGTTCAAATCCGGTGCTAGTTTTAATTGGTTACTCCTTATTGTATGGAATATCATAAACTATACTAGATAAGAGCACTTCCAGAGTGGAATTTTTGAAATTCCATATTTTTCAGCTGTACTTGGTTTTACCTTATTTACATATTTGTGAGCTGTAAAAGTATTTTTTCTTAGCAAAAGAGGAGACCTGCATTGAATACGTCTCATTAAAAACATTCACAGAGATTCTCTACCGTGTGAGTTCGCCAGTTGTATGGAATTTCAATATGACTTTTTCATTTCACTATTTCTTTTCATCTTCGGTTGAAGAACCCACTCTAGAGAATTTCTTTGGTTTATTTTGCAATTGAGTGGTGAAAAAAACGTTGCTTTATATGTCAAAGTCATGTCGCCACAAGCTAACAATTCTGACAAGTAACTTTCATGGAGTTTCTCTATTCTTTTCAATTCAGGGTACAACTCACTCTCGTTCCTCTACCACCCATTGCCTTTATATGCTTAATGATACATCTTATACTAGCGAGTGTGAATGTTATCTGAATTTAACTGTTCTTTTATATATGTATATATGCTCTTTGAATCCAAACCTTTAAATAAAAATATGGAGAGTTCCAGACATGATTAGGATGGATTATGAATCAGTTCATACCAAAACTGGGTTCCAATTGGTTTGAGTAGACAGTTATGCCTACGAAAACCCCTGAAATAGGGTGACTGGCATGTTTAGCCATCTTTGTTTTGGTTCTGAAAAAATTTCCGGCCTTAGAAGCACAAATAATAGATATTGATAGATACTGATTTGTGATTAATAAAATATATTTTTTTATCTATTGTGAATTCTTGCATCTTATTCAACAAAGTTCAGATTGTCTCTTAAGGGATGATTTTCTCCTCAGCAAAGACCTCATCCTTAAGCATGCTTTTAGTAATAATAGTAATGGTTATATATTAGTTACTGAATAAGCTTAATATGTGGAAACCTATAATCTAAGAAATCGTCCCATATTATAGAAACACTGCTTATCTCTACTAATTTTTTATCATGTAATTATATCAACTTCTCAAATTCCCCATTCTCTAATTACATATTGATAGGCCTAATAAGTGGTTACAGAAGATTCCAGAATAAAATTCAAAACCAAAAGTGATTTGATACAAAACACATTAGTGAATAAACAAACCATTGAAACCAAAAGTGATTTGATACAAAACATAGGTTTCAACCTAAGAGTAAATTCCCCTATAGTTTTAAATATATAGAAGTTTTTCATTTTCATATCCGTGGTCTAAAACAATCAGAGAGAGAAAAAACCTTTTGTATTGAATGTATGTAAAACACAAATTAGCCACATCTCTAGAATATATCTAAATAGAAGCTTTTAATTTTCATATCCATGGTCTCAAACAATGAGAGAGAGAGAGCGAGAGAGAGACAACCTATTATATTCAACATTTAAAACAAAAATTAGCCATAAAATTTTTCCATTAAAACCATAATTGATTTGATACAAAACATAGGTTTTAACCTAAGAGTAAATGACCCTACAGTCAATCTCTCAAATAGTTTTAAGTAGAATTTTTTCATTATCATATCCATGGTCTCAAACAATGAGAGAAAAAACCTTTTATATTCAATGTGTGTAAAACACAATCTAGCCATATCTCTAGAATGGATCTAAATATTTTCATATCCATTGTCTCAAATGATGAGAGAGAGAAAAATTTTTTTATATTCAACATGTACAACACAAATTAGCCATAAAGGTTTCCCATTGAAACCATAAGTCATTTGATACAAAACATAGGTTTTAACCTTAGTAAATGCCCATACAGTCAATCTTTGGAATAATTTTAAACAGAAGTTTTTCATTTTCATATCTGTGGTCTCAAACAATGAAAGAAAAAACCATTTATATTCAATGTATGTGAAACAAAAATTAGCGATATCTCTAGAATATATCTAAACAGAGGGTTTTCATTTTCATATGCATGGTCTCAAACAATGAGAGATAAAAAACCTTCTATATTCAAGATGTAAAACAAAAATTAGCCATAAAAGTTTCTCATTCAAAGCATAAGTGATTTGATACAAAACAGAGGTTTTAACCTAAGAGTAAATTCCCCTATAGTCAATCTCTGGAATGGTTTTAAATATAATTTTTTCATTTTCATATCCATGGTCTTAAACAATGAGAGAAAAAACCTTTTTATATTCAATGTATGTAAAACACAAATTAGCCATATCTCTAGAATAGATCAAAATAAAAGTTTTTCATTTTCATATCCATGGTCTCAAATAATGAGAGAAGAAAAAATTTTATATTCAACATGTAAAACACAAATTAGCCATAAAATTTTCTCATTGAAACCATAAGTGATTTGATACAAAATATAGGTTTTAACCTAAAGACTAAATGTGCCTACAATCAATATCTAGAATAGTTTTAAATAGAAGTTTTTCATTTTCATATCCATGGTCTCAAACAATGAGAGAAAAAACATTTTATATTCAATGTATGTAAAACACAAATTAACCATATCTCTAGAATAGATCTAAATAGAAGTTTTTCATTTTCATATCCATGGTCTCAAACAATGTGAGAGAAAAAAACATTTTATATTCAACATGTAAAACAAAAATTATCCATAAAAGTTTCCCATTGAAACCATAAGTGATTTAATAAAAAACATAGGTTTTAACCTAAGATTAAATGCCCCTACAAGTCAATCAATCTCTCGAATATTTTTGAATATAGAGTTTTTTTCATTTTCATATCCATGGTCTCAAACAATGAGAGAAAAAACCATTTATATTCAATGTATGTAAAACACAAATAGCCATATCTCTAGAATAGATCTAAATAAAAGTTTTTCATTTTCATATGCATGGTCTCAAACAATGAGATAGAAAAAAACCTTTTATATTCAACATGTATATAGTATTTAGAAACAAAAAGTAACTTGATACAAAACATAGGTTTTAACTAATTATACAGTTTTTCATTTTCGTATCCATGGTCTCAAACAATGAGAGAGAAAAAACCTTTTATATTCAATAGGTAAAACACAAATTAGCCATAAAAGTTTCCCATTGAAATCAAAAGTGATTTGATAAAAAACATACGTTTTAACCTAATCTATTAAATGCCCCTATATTCAATTGCTAGAATAGATCTAATTAGAAGATTTTCATTTTCAAATACATGGTATTTCTATAGGAAGAGTCTGTAAAGGGCCACATAGCCTCTCGATCTCATATTTTATGAAAGGTGACATATCTAGTAAATGCTCCTACAGTCAATCTGTAGAATAGATCTAAATGCCCCTACAGTAAATGCCCCTACAGTCAACATGTGTAGTATTAAGAAAAAAAAAATTTTGATACAAAACATAGGTTTTAACCAAATATATAGTTTTTCATTCTCATATCCATGGTCTCAAACAATAAGAGAGAAAAAACCTTTTATATTAAACATGTAAAACAGAAATTAGCCATAAAATTTTTGCATTGAAACCAAAAGTGATTCGATACAAAACATAGGTTTTAACTTAATTGAGTAAATTCCCATATGTTCAATCTTTAGAATAGATCCAATTAGAGGTTTTTAATTTCATATCCATGGTAGTTCTATAGGCAGAGTCTGTAAAGGGCCAGGTAGCCTCTGGATCTCATCTTTTATGAAAGGTGACATATCTAATAAATGCCCCTACAGTCAATCTCTGGAGTAGATCTAAATGCCCCTACAGTAAATGCCCCTATAGTCAACATGTATATAGTATTTAGATATAATATCCCATTTCGGAGATATCTCTAAAACATGGCAAAATCTAAGCAAAGATAAATTGGGAGGGAATTTACCGGATATTTTGCCTCTAAAAAGAGGACGAGATTCGGAGGCTACCTGGCCCTTTTCTAGATAGTGTCTAAGAGTGAAAAATAAACACACCAAGTTCTATAGTACTAGAACGCTCAAAAACAATAATAGACATATAATATCATAGAAATATAATATGGCAACTACGACAACTACGACAACTAGGAGAAATCATGTAGAAAACATAGAGAGGAAATGCTGATCCATTTTATTAATCTGAGAAATGTAATGAAGTACAATAGGTGATCTTGCTCAAAGCAAGTGAAGAAACACTCTCATAAAATACAGGAAATGGCTGCTCTATGAACTGCGTCCCAGCTGCTGGAAAAATGGCATGTAGTTGCTGCTACTGGAATGGACTAAAGATTAGGGACTGATCCCCTTGAAGGAATGAGCTGAAAATCAGAAAACCTCCTGTCCTCAACAACCCAGAAAAAATCCAAAAACCATTCCAAGAATGGCCAACCCCAGAAATAACCAGAAACTGCCTCCCTAGTGAATTACGCTGGCCTCCAAGGCTCTACGCAGTGGCTAGATGAAAATAGCTGAAATACTACCTCAAACTTTACTAAAAGTCACCTAGCGGCAAAGGCTGACCCTCTACTCAAAATCCCGGTGAACTCACCTATAGAAACCCCAATCTGAAGCTCCTCAATAGTGGATTGTGTCCTCTCTCCCAATGACCACACAGTCTCTCTAAGCTCCAGCTCTGCAACAAACCCAAACAATAAAATGACTCAAAAAATACTGAAAAACCAACCTTGCCCAAGTAGGCACTCAAAGTCCCCTGGGGCTAAGGGAGAGATCTCCGACCGGAGACACTCAATGCACTAAACAGTGTTGCAGACAGGCTAAACAGTCAGCATGCTCAAGAAGACAAACGTCTCACTCAAAAATCATCAACTCCAGAATGAATCAAATGAGGAGGCTCCTCCATATTTTATAACATTGGTTTCCCTCCAAAACCCAACGTAGCCTCTCTCTCCTCCACATACTCATCCTTATCTGCGCAGAAGCTTGTATAAAATTCTTGAGGGTATGTATGCCCTCCTCCTCTACGTGGTGTTAGGACCCCCCTTGACTCCCCCTTAAGTCACAACGTTGTGCTACTAGGTGGATTTCTTATTTCCCTTAAGTGATTTAGACCCTCTTCACTCAATTTTTTTTATTTATTTACAAACTATAGATGAAAAACTAACAAAATCGAATATTCCAATTAGTTGTCGCTAATTAGAAAAATTACATTAGAAACAAAAGGTAATTTGATAGAAAACATAGGTTTTAACCAAGTATATAGTTTTTCATTTTAAAATCCATGGTCTCAGACAATGACAGAGTAGAAACCTTTTATATTCAACATGTAAAACAAAAATTAGCCATAAAATTTTTCCATTGAAACCAAACGTGATATGATACAAAACATAGGTTTTAACCTAATCTAGTAAATCTCCCTACATTCAATCTCTAGAATAGATCTAATTAGAAGTTTTTAATTTTCATATCCATGGTAGTTCTATAGGCAAAGTTTGTAAAGGGCTAGGTAGCCTATGGATCTCATCCTTTATGAAAGGTGACATATCTAGTAAATTCCCTGACAGTCAATCTCTGGAATAGACCTAAATGCCCCTATAGTAAATGCCCTTACAGTCAACATGTATATATTATTTAGGAACAAAAAGTAATTTGATACAAAACATAGGTATTAACCAAGTATATAGTTTTTGATTTTCATATCCATGATCTCAAACAATGAGAGAGAAAAACCCTTTTATATTCAGCATATAAAACAAAAATTAGCCATAAAAGTTTCCCATTGAAACCAAACGTAATTTGATACAAAACATAGGTTTTAACCTAATCTAGTAAATGCCTCTACATTCAATTTATAGAATAGATCTAATTAGAAGTTTTTGATTTTCATATCCATGGTAGTTCTATAGGTGGAGTATATAGTTTTTAATTTTCATATCCATGGCCTCAAACAATGAGAGAGAAAAAAACTTTTATATTCAACATGTAAAACACATTAGCCATAAACGTTTGCCATTGAAACCAAAAATGATATGATACAAAACATAGGTTTTAACCTAATATAGTAAATGCTGCTACATTCAATCTCTTGAATAGATCTAAATAGAAGATTTTCATTTTCATATCCATGGTAGTTCTATAGCAGAGTCTCTAAAGGGCCAGGTAGCCTCTGCATCTCATCTTTTATTAAAGGTGACATATCTAGTAAATTCCCCTACGGTCAATCTCTAGAGTAGATCTAAATGCCCGTACAATAAATGCCCCTATAGTCAACATGCATATAGCATTTTAGAAGAAAAAAGTTATTTGATACAAAACATAGGTTTTAACCAAGTATATAGGTTTTCATTTTCAAATCCATGGTCTCAAACAATGAGAGAGAAAAAAAACTTTTATATTCAACATGTAAAACACATTAGCCATAAAAGTTAGCCATTGAAACCAAAAGTGATATGATACAAAACATAGGTTTTAACCTAATCTAGTAAATTCGCCTACATTCAATCTCTAGAATAGATCTAATTAGAATCTTTTCATTTTCATATCCATGGTAGTTCTATAGGTACAGTCTGTAAAGGGCTAGGTAGCCTCTATATCTCACCTTTTATGAAAGGTGACATACCTAGTAAATTCCCCTGTAGCCAATCTCTGGAATAGATCTAAATGCCCCTACAGTAAATGCCCCTACAGTCAACATGTATATAGTATTTAGAAACAAAAATTAATTTGATACAAAACATAGGTTTTAACCAAGTATATATTTTTTTGTTTTCATATCCATGGTCTCAAAGAATGAGAGAGAAAAAACCTTTTATATTCAACATGTAAAACAAAAATTAGCCATAAAAGTTTCCATTGAAACCAAAAGTGATTTGATACGAAACATAGGTTTTAACCTAATCGAGTAAATTCCCTTATGTTCAATCTTTAGAATGGATCTAATTATAAGTTTTTCATTTTCATATCCATGGTAGTTCTATAGGAAGAGTCTGTAGAGGGCCAGGTACCCTCTAGATCTCATCTTTTATGAAAGGTGACATATCTAGTAAATACCCCTACAGTGAATCTCTAGAATAGATCTAAATGCCCCTACAGTAAATGCCCCTATAGTCAACATGTATATAATATTTAGAAACAAAAATTAATTTGATACAAAACATAGGGCTTAACCAAGTATATGTTTTTTCGTTTTCATATCCATGGTCTCAAAAAATGAGAGAGAAAAACGTTTTATATTCAACATGTAAAACAAAAACTAGACATAAAAGTTTCCAATTGAAACCAAAAGCGATTTCATACAAAACATAGGTTTTAACCTAACCCAATAAATGCCCCTACATTCAATTTCTAGAATAGATATAATTAAAAAAATTTCATTTTCATATCCATGGTAGTTCTATAGGAAGAGTCTGTAAATGGCCAGGTAGACTCTGGATCTCATATTTTATGAAAGTTGTCATATCTAGTAAACGGCCCTATAGTCAATCTCTAGAATAGATGTAAATTTCCCTACAGTAAATTCCCCTATAGTCAACATGTATATAGTACTTAGAAACAAAAAGTAATTTTATACAAAACATAGGTTTTAACCAAGTATATAGTTTTTCATTTTCAAATCCATGGTTTCAAATTTTTCCATTGAAACCAAAAGTTATTTGAAACAAAATTTAGGTTTTAACCTAAGAATAAATGCCCCTACTGTCAATCTCTGGAATAGTTTTAAATAGAAGTTTTCATTTTCATATCCATGGTATCAAACAATGAGAGAAAAAACCTTTTATATTCAATGTATGTAAAAAACAAATTAGCCATATCTCTAGAATATATCTAAATATAAGTTTTTCATTTTCATATTTGTGGTCTCAAACAATGAGAGAGAAAAAAACCATTTATATTCAACATGTAAAACACAAACTAGCCATAAAAGTTTCCCATTGAAACCATAAGAAATTTGATACAAAACATAGGTTTTAACCTAAGAGTAAATGCCACTACAAGCCAATCAATCTCTCGAATAGTTTTAAATATAGAGTTTTTTCATTTTCATCTCCATGGTCTCAAACAATGAGAGAAAAAACCTTTTATATTCAATGTATGTAAAACGAAAATTGCCATATCTCTAGAATAGATCTAAATAGAAGTTTTTCATTTTCATATCCATGGTCTCAAACAATGAGATAGAAGAAAAACTTTTTATATTCAACATGTATATAGTATTTATTAAAAATAAGTAATTTGATACAAAACATAGGTTTTAACCAATTATATACTTCTTCATTTTCATATCCATGGTCTCGAACAATGAGAGAGAAAAAACCTTTTATATTCAACCTGTAAAACACAAATTAGCCATAAAAGTTTCCCATTGAAACCAAAAGTGATTTGATACAAAACATAGGTTTTAACATAATCTAGTAAATTCGCCTACATTCAATCTCTAGAATAGATCTAATTAGAATCTTTTCATTTTCATATCCATGGTAGTTCTATAGGTACAGTCTGTAAAGGGCTAGGTAGCCTCTATATCTCACCTTTTATGAAAGGTGACATATCTAGTAAATTCCCCTGTAGCCAATCTCTGGAATAGATCTAAATGCCCCTACAGTAAATGCCCCTACAGTCAACATGTATATAGTATTTAGAAACAAAAAGTAATTTGATACAAAACATAGGTTTTAACCAAGTATATATTTTTTTGTTTTCATATCCATGGTCTCAAACAATAAGAGCGAAAAAAAACTTTTACATTAAACATGTAAAACACAAATTAGCCATAAAAGTTTGCCATTGAAAACAAAAGTGATTTGATATGAAACATAGGTTTTAACCTAATTGAGTAAATTCCCCTATGTTCAATATTTAGAATAGATCTAATCAAAATTTTTCATTTTCATATCCATGGTAGTTCTATAGGTAGAGTCTGTAAAGGGCCAGGTAGTCTTTGGAGCTCATCTTTTATGAAACATGACATATCTAGTAAATACCCTTACAATAAATCTCTGGAATAGTTCTAAATTCCCCTACAGTAAATGCCCCTATAGTCAACATGTATATAGTATTTAGAAACAAAAAGTAATTTGATACTAAACATAGGTCTTAACCAAGTATATAGTTTTTCATTTTCAAATCCATGGTTTCAGACAATGAGAGAGAAAAAAACTTTTATATTCAACATGTAAAACAAAAATTAACCATAAAAGTTTTCCATTGAAACAAAAAGTGATTTGATACAAAATGTAGGTTTTAACCTAAGATTAAATGCCCCTACAGTCAATCTCTGGAGTAGTTTTAAATATAATTTTTCATTTTCATATCCATGGTATCAAACAATGAGAGAAAAAACCTTTATATTCAATGTATGTAAAACACAAATTAGCCATATCTCTAGAATAGATCTAAATATAATTTTTTCATTTTCATATCTCTAGTCTCAAAAAATGAGAGAGAAAAAAACCTATTATATTCAACATGTAAAACACAAACTAGCCATAAAATTTTCCCATTGAAACCATAAGTCCTTTGATACAAAACATAGGTTTTAACCTAACAGTAAATGCCCCTACAAGTCAATCAATCTCTGGAATAGTTTTAAATATAGAATTTTTTCATTTTCATATCCATAGTCTCAAATTAGAGAAAAAACCTTTTATATTCAATGCATGTAAAACACAAATAGCCATATCTCTAGAATAGATCTAAATACAAGTTTTTCATTTTCATATCCATGGTCTCAAACAATGAGATATAAAAAAAACCTTTTATATTCAACATGTATATAGTATTTATAAAAAAAAAGTAATTTGATACAAAACATAGGTTTTAACAAAGCATATAGTTTTTAATTCTCATATCCATGTTCTGAAACAATTAGAGAGAATTTTTTTTTTTATATTAAACATGTAAAACACAAATTAGCCATAAAAATTTTCCATTGAAACCAAAAGTTTTTCGATACGAAACATAGGTTTTAACCTAATCGGATATCTTCCCCTATGTTCAATCTTTAGAATAGATCTAATTAAAAGTTTTTCATTTTCATATCCATGGTAGTTCTATAGGCATAATCTGCAAAGGGCCAGGTAGCCTCTGGATCTCATCATTTATGAAAGGTCACATGTCTAGAAAATACCCCTATAGTGAATCTTTGGAATAGATCTAAATGCCCCTATAGTAAATGCCCCTATAGTCAACATGTATATAGTATTTAGAAACAAGAAGTAATTTGATACAAAACATAGGTTTTAACCTAATCTAGTAAATGCCCCTACATTCAATTTCTATAATAGATATAATTAGAAGTTTTTCATTTTCATATCCATGGTAGTTCTATAGAAAGAGTCTGTAAATGGCCAGGTAGGCTCTGGATCTTATCTTTTATGAAAGTTGTCATATCTAGTAAATGGCCCTACAGTCAATCTCTAGAATAGATCTAAATTACCCTACAGTAAATGCCCCTATAGTCAACATGTATATATTATTTAGAAACAAAAATTAATTTGATACAAAACATAGGTTTTAACCAAGTATATAGTTTTTCATTTTCAAATCCATGGTTTCAGACAATGAGAGAGAAAAAACCTTGTATATTAAACATGTAAAACACAAATTAGCCATAAAACCTTGCCATTGAAACGAAAAGTTATTTGATACAAAATGTAGGTTTTAACGTAAGAGTAAATGCCCCTATAATCAATCTCTGGAATAGTTTTAAATAGAAGTTTTCATTTTCATATCCATGGTATCAAACAATGAGAGAAAAAACTTTTTATATCCAATGTATGTAAAACACAAATTAGACATTTAATAGACTAAATAAAAGTTTTTATTTTCATGTAATCAAACAATGAGAGATAAAAAAACCTTTTCATTCAACATGTAAATCACGCATTAGCCATAAAGTTTCCCAATGTTCAGACAAGTGATTTGATACAAAACATAGGTTTTAACTCTAATCTAGTAAATGCCCTTACATTCAATTTCTCAATAGATCTAATTAAAAGATTTTCATTTTCAACCATCGTAGTTCTATAGGAAGAGATCAGAAGGGCCACATAGCCCTTCGTGATGTCATATTTTATGAAAGGTGACATATCTAGTAAATTCCCTTACACTCAATCTCTAGAATAGATATAAATGCCCCCATAGTCACGATGTATAGTATTTAGAAACAAAAAGTAATTTGATACAAAACATAGGTTTTAACTAAGTATATATTTTTTAATTGCATTAGTCCATGGTTCTAAACAATAATAAGAGCTAAAAAAAACTTTTATCTTAAACATGTAAAACACAAATCAGCCATAAAATTTTTCAATTGAAACCAAAAGTGATTTGATACAAAACATAGGTTTTAACCTAATTAGATAAATTCGCCTATGTTCAAATCTTTTAGAAGGATCTAATCATGTTATCGCCATATCTATGGAATTTGTTAGTGCAGTCCTAGCGCCGTAGTCTCGGAGCTCATCTTTTATGAAAGGTACATATTCACAACACTCCTTATAATGAATCTTGTATAGACTAAAATGCCCCCATAGTAAATGCCCCTATAGTCAACAGTGTACATAGTATTTAGAAACAAAAAGTAATTTTATACAAACATTTATTCAACTAAGCATATAGTTTTTCGTTTTCATATCCATGGTCTCAAACAATGAGAGAGAAAAATACTTGCATTCAACATGTAAAACAAAAATTAGCCATAAAGCCCTCATTGAAACCAAAAGTGATTTCATACAAACATAGGTTTTAACTAATCTAGTAAATTCCCCCATGTTCAATTTCTAGAATAGATATAATTAAAAAATTTCATTTTCTACATACATGGTAGTTCTATAGGAAGATCGTAAATGGCTAGGTAGCCTCCTGATCTCATCTTTTATGAAAGTTGTCATATTTAGTAAATGGCCCCATAGTCAATCTCTGGAATAGATCTAAATTCCCTCATAGTAAATGCCCCCATAGTCATGTAGTATTTAGAAACAAATACGAATTTGATACAAAACATAGGTTTAACCAAGTATATAGTTTTTCATTTTTCAAATCCATGGTTTCGGCATAATGAGAGAGAAAACCTTTATATTCAACATGTAAAACACAAATTAGCTATAAAAGTTTTCCATTGGAACAAAAAGTGATTCGATACAAAATGTAGGTTTTAACCTAAGGGTAAATGCCCCTACAGTCAATCTCCGGAATAGTTTTAAATAGAAGTTTTCATTTTCATATCCATGGTATCAAACAATGAGAGAAAAAAACTTTTATATTCAATGTAAAACACAAATTAGCCATATCTCTAGAATAGATCTAAATATACTTCATTTTCATATCTTTTGGTCTCAAAAAATGAGAGAAAAACCTACTTTTTACATCTAACATGTAAAACACAACTAGCCAAAAGTTTCCTATCAAAACAATAAGTCATCTATAAAACACAGGTTTTAGCCTAGGAGTAAATGCCCCTACAAGTCAATCAATCTCTGGAATAGTTTTTAAATGTAAAATTTTTTTTCATTTTCATACTTCCATGGTCTCCAAAAAATTAGAGAAAAAACCTTTTTATATTGAATGTATGTAAAACACAAATGTCACATTCTTAGAATAGATATAAATACAAGTTTTTCATTTTCATATCCATGGTCTCAAACAATGATAGAAAAAAACCCTTATTCAACATGTATATAGTATTTATAAAAAAAAAAAGTAATTTGATACAAAACATAGGTTTTAACCAATTATATAGTTTTTCATTTTCATCTGTTTCGTATTAATGAGGGAAAAAAACCTTTTATATTCAACTCCGTAAAAAGCAAAAATTAGCAATAAAAGTTTCCTCATAGCTGAAACTAAAAGTGATTCGACACAAAAGATAGGTTTTAACCTAATCTAGCAATGCCCCTACATTCAATTTCTAGAATTAGATCTAATTAGAAGCTTTTCATTTTCAACCATGGTATTTACAGGGTTGAGTCTGTAAAGGGCCACATAGCCTCGTGGATCTCATATTTTACAGTGACATATCTAGTAAATGTCCCTAACACTCTATCTCTAGAATAGATCTAAATGACCCTGCTGCGCAAATGCCCCTACGCCTACATGTATACCATTTAAAAACAAAAAGTGCAATTGGATACAAAACATAGGTTTTAAACAAGGTATAGTTTTTAATTACTGTATCCAAGGTTCCAAATAACAAGAGCAAAAAATTGTAAAACACAAATTAGCCATAAAATTTTTCCATCAAACCAAAAGTGATTTGATATGAAACATGGTTTAACTTCAATCTATAAAATTCCCCTAGTTCAATTCCTAGAATAGATCTACCTAGAAATTTTTAATTTTCATATCCACTATATTCATAGGTAGAGTCTATAAAGGGTTTGTGCCTCCTGGATCCCATATTTTATGAAAGGTGACATATCTAGTAAATAATTTCACATGTGTTAATCTCCTCGGAATATCTAAAAGCCCCTCAGCATAAATGCCCTTTATAGTCAAGACTATATAGTATTTAGAAACAAAAATTAATTTGATAAACAAAACATAGGTTTTTAACCAAGTATATAGTTTTTCATTTTTGTATCCATATCTCAAAAAATTTCAGGAGAAAATGTTTTATATTCAACACATAAAACAAAAATTAGCCATAAATGTTTCCTAATAAAACCAAAAGTCCTTCATACAAAACATAGGTTTTAACCTAATCTAGTAAATGGCCCCACATTCCACTCTCTAGAATAGATATAATTATAATTTTTTCATTTTCATATCCATGGTAGTTCTATAGGCAGGTCTGAAGGGCCAAGTAGCCTCTAGATCTCATCATTTATGAAAGGTGACATATCTAGTAAATACCCCTATAGTAGTGAATCTTTTGGAATAGATCTAAATGCCCCTATAGTAAATGCCTTTATAGTCAACATGTATATAGTATTTAGAAACAAAAAGTAATTTGATACAAAGCATAGGTTTTAACCGTTACAGAAGTTATCATATCTATAGTCTCAACAATGAGAGAGAAAAATGTTTTATATTCTAAATTAATAAACAAAATTAGCTATGAAAGTTTCCCATTGAAACCAAAAGTGATTTCATACAAAACATAGGTTTTACCTAATCTAGTAAATTCCCAAGATTCAATTTTCTAGAATAGATATAATTAGAAGTTTTCTTTTTCATTGTTATCCATGGTAGTTATATAGAAAGAGTCCGTAAAATGGCCAGTAGCTCTCAGATCTCATATTTGCGAGTTGTCATATCTAGTAAATGGCCCTTCACTAATCTCCTCTCAGAATAGATCTAACCCTACAGTAAATGCCCCTATAGTCAACATGTATAGTATTTAGAAACAAAATTAATTTGATACAAAATATAGGTTTTAAACTTATATATAGTTTTTCATTTTCAAATCCATGGTTTTAGACAATGAGAGAGAAAACCTTTATTCAACATGTAAACACAAATAGCCATAAAAGTTTGCTATTGAAACCAAAAGTGGATTTGATACAAATCTAGGTTTTGAGTTAAGAGTAAATGCCCCCACAATCAATTTGAAGCTTAAATAGAAGTTTTCATTTTCATATCCATGGTATCAAACAATGAGAGAAAAAACCTTTTATATTCAATGTATGTAAAACACAAATTAGCAACATCTCTAGAATACATCTAAATAGAAGTTTTTCATTCTCATATCTGTGATCTCAAACAATGAGAGAGAAAAAAACCTCTTATATTCAATATGTAAAACAAAAAATAGAAATAAAAGTTTCCCATTGAAACCATAAGTGATTTGATACAAAACATAGGTTTTAACCTAAGAGCAAATGCCCCTACAAGTCAATCAATCTCTCGAATAGTTATAAATATAGAGTATTTTCATTTTCATATCCATGGTCTCAAAAAAGAAGAGAAAAAACCTGTTATATTCAATGTATGTGAAACACAAATAGCCATATCTATAGAATAGATCTAAATAGAAGTTTTTCATTTTCATATCCATGGTCTCAAACAACGAGATTGAAAAAAAAAAACCTTTTATATTCAACATGTATATAGTATTTATAAAATAAAAAAGTAATTTGATACAAAACATAGGTTTTAACCAATTATATAGTTTTTCATTTTCATATCCATGGTCTCAAAAAATGATGGAGAAAAAACCTTTAATATTCAACCTGTAAAACAAAGATTAGCCATAAAAGTTTCCCATTGAAACCAAAAGTGATTTGATACAAAACATAGGTTTTAACCCAATCTAGTAAATGTCCCCACATTTAATTTCTAATAGATCTACTAGGAAGCTTTTCATTTTCAAACCATGGTAGTTCTATATAAGGAGTCTATAAAGCTGCACACACAGCCCTTATATCTCATATTTTATGAAAGACATATCTGCACCTCTCACACTCAATCTTCTTTGGAATAGATCTAAATGCCCCTACCGTAAATGCTCCTACATTCAACAGTGTAATAGTATTTAGAAACAAAAAGTAATTTGATACAAAAACACAGTTTTAACCAAGTATATAGTTTTTAATTCTCATATCATGGTCTCAAATACGAGATAGAAACAAAAATTTAATATTAAATATGTAAAACACAAATTAGCCACAAATTTTGCCATCGAAACTAAAAGTGATTTGATACAAAACATAGGTTTTAACCCATTAGAGTAAATTTCTTTTTCAATCTTTACATGATCTAATGAGAAGTTTTTCATTTTCTATATCCATGGCAGTTCTATAGGAAGAGTTTGTAAAGGGTTAGGTAGCTCGATCTCTTACCTTATGAAAAGGTAACATATCTAAAATACCCTACAAAGGAATCTCGTAAATAGATCTAAATTCCCCTGCAGTAAATGCCCCTATAGTCAACATGTATATAGTATTTAGAAAAAAAGTAAACCGATACAAAACATAGGTTTTAACCAAGTATACATATTTTTTCATTTTCAAATCCACTATTCCTGACAATGAGAGAGAAAAACGTTTTATATTCAACATAAACAAAAATTAGCTACAAAATTTGCCATTGACACCAAAAGTGTATATGACACAAAAATCAGCTTTAACCTAATCTAGTAAATTCCTCTACATTCAATCTCTAGAATAGATCTAATTAGAAGCTTTTAATTCTGACCATAGTAGTTTCATAGGAAAAGTCTATAAAGGGCTGTGTAGCCCCCTGAAGAAGAGTTATATCTAGTAAATTCCCCCCATGTTCAATCTCTCTCAGAATAGATCTAAATGTCCCCATAGTAAATTTCACAAAAGAAATGCCCCTACAACAATATGTATAGTATTTAGAAACAAAAAATAATTTGATAAAAACACAGTTTTAACGAACTATATAGTTTTCATTTTAATATCCATGATCTCAAAACAATGAGAGATAAAAACTTTTTATGTTCAAAATTTAAAACAAAAAATTAGCCATAAAATTTTTCCATTGAAACCAAAAGTGATTTGATACAAAACATAGGTTCTAAATTCCAATAATCTATTAAATGCCCCTACATTCAATTTCTAGAATAGATCTAATTAGAAGTCTTTCATTTTCATATCCATGCGCTCAATAGGTTATAGCCTCTCAAAGGGCTAGGTGTTTCCTGATCTCATCTTTTATTAACGGTGACATATCTATTAAATGCCCCTATAGTCAATCTTTAGATTAGATCTAAATGCCCCTACAATAAATGCCCCTATAGTCAACATGTATCTAGCATTTAGAAGAAAAAAGCAATTTGATACAAAACATAGGTTTTAACCAAGTATATAGTTTTTCATTTTCAAATCCATGGTCTCAAACAATGAGAGATAAAAAACCTTTTATATTCAACATGTAAAACACAAATTTGCCATAAAATGTTTTTCTATTGAAACTAAAAAAGTATATGGTACAAAACATAGGTTTTCACCCAATCTAGTAGATGCTCCACATTCAATTCCTCTAGATTAGATCTAATTAGAAGCTATTCATTTTCATGTCCATGGTAGTTCTAGAGATTCGTAAAGGGCCATGTAGCTTCTAGATTTCATCTTTTATGAAAAGGCACATATTTAGTAAATTCCCCATAGTCAAATCTCTCAGAAATGACTCCAAATGCCCCTATAGTCAACATGTATATAGTATTTAGAAACAAAAAAGTAATTGATACAAAACATATATTTAATGTGTAGCATATGAAGTGTTTTCATATGTATGGGCTCAAACAATGAGAGAAAAACTCTTTATATTCAACATGTCAAACAAAATTAGCCATAAAAGTTTCCCATTGAAACCAAAAGTGATTTGATACAAAACATAGGTTTTAACCTAATCTAGTAAATGGCTCTTAAGCATTCAATTTCTAGAATAATAGGCATAACTAGAAGTTTGTCATTTTCATATCCATGGTAATTCTATACAGAAAGCCCCGTAAAGGCCGGTAGCCTCCCGGATCTCATATTTTATGAAAGGTGTCATATCTAGTAAAATGCCGCTATAGTCAATTCGGAATAGATCTAAATGCCCCTATTAAAATAAAATTCCCCTACAAATAACATGTATATAGTATTTAAACAAAAATTAATTTGATACAAAACTTAGGTTTTTTGTCTCATATATAGGCTATTTTCATATTCCATGTTTCAAACAACAGAAAATCCTATTATATTGAACATGTAAACACAACTAGCGATAAAATTTTGCCATGAAACCAAAAGTATTTGATACAAAACATATAGGTTTTAAATGGAGTTTGTCAGAATGAGCTTCACTTTTTTAATGACAGTCGTGCTTTCCACCTTATACCAAGTGTGCTCCCACCATGTAAAAACAAAAAAGTTGGTGAAATTATCATTTTTATAACGTTTTGCTTAAATTAAGTTTAAGATCAATTAGTGTTTTGAAAGTTTTTTTTTAAACATTTGTTTTAATACCTTTAAATTTGATTAATTTTTTGGAAATTATTTTGAATTTAATTTTATTTAGTTATTTAAAAAATAATTGTAAATGTCCACCGTAGATATATATATCATGGAGGATGAACGACAAAGATCAGCTTTTAATCCTATGTCTCTACAATAGAGGATCAGGATCGAGAGTTATTCATGAAAAATTTAAATATAATCTTAAATCTCCATAAATGTGTGCATATGAATTGTTTTTTTTTAACAACTTTGTGAGTTAAATTAGTTGTTAATAAATTTCATTTCTTAGTTTTTTAGAGCTAATAAGAAGATAATGGTCTCTTACCCATCCATGGATGCCCATGTTTCACCTAGTCATGGTATGGTTTTAACACAATTAATCAATGAATATGTACACATGTATTTATATGTATGCACATGTATTTTTCAATTGATTAGAAATTCGTATTTGCTTATGAAGCTTCTCTCCTCGAGAGGTCAGTGGTGGTTCAAATCCCCTTAGAGGACCATCAATAAGGGTAGCAAGTTGCGTGAATGTGGTGATACTTATTCTCCCAGAGGCCAACTAATGACTAGTGGTGGCCCAGTGGCCATTTTAGTTCTCATTGCTCTTGTGGTGGAGAAAATGCTAGCCAACCACGTCGAGGTTGCCATCAATTTCAATATTTTTTTCATTGAATTTGTACAATTTTTTTTACATCTGTTTTTTCTAATATAAAAAATTATATATGTATTGATGCAGAGGTTGAAAATGTTCCAAATATTGGTCAAAATAGACAGAGGGCAGAATGCTACATTCAAGAAGAAGGTTATCTACCCATCACAACTTATCCAGCCAAAATTTATGATATACCATGGGAAAGTGACATGGTACAATGCACCTTAGAAAGGTGTCAACAACTTCATGCGAAGTTGTGGAGAGATCTTCCCATGGATCACTCGCTATAGTCGACAGTTCTCGAAATAGTTACACATTCATTGCATACTACTAAATGTGTACAAAAATTCAGGCCAAATTCAAATCGATACATTTGTGTCATGAGAAAGAGAAACAGAAATAGTAATGGGTCCCGATAAATTCCAGGATTTAAAACAAAAGAGTAAGAAATGACTAAGTCATTATCTAATTTCACAAGGGCCAAAGCAAGAAAATGCTAAAAGGTGCAACATTTCAAGCACCCCGATATAGCTCATTATTTGTATGATATGACCCTTGCAGCCCTATGGAAGGCCCTCATGGAACGGCGCAGAATTTTCACATTTGCAAAATTGCTTTACAATTTTTTTTTTCTCGAAATGAAAACCTAATTACAATGACCTTCCATCAGAATTTTTTGTCCGGGGAAAGCTCGATTGTTGGACCGTAGGGGCACCAGCGAGATTTGGAGTTGCCTCACCTGAGTCATTAATCGGTGAGTCGACCTTTTTGGGTCGAAACTCTACTAAGAAGATGGATGCGACTTATCAAATAACAAGTCAAGAAGTAAGGGATGTCATCATCAAACAATGTTCATGCAGGAATGAGTAGAGTCAATGCTTTTCTAAATAGAAAAGAGAACATGAGAATGCATGTGCCAATTTTTCATATTGTACAGATGAAAGATCGATAACATAATGTTGAAGATCTCCATATATGTTAGACTGGTTTCAATGGTTGTGTAACACCCTCCAATTTATGTGCTTGAATTTCAAGTTTTCAGACAATTGAACTTTAATCCTAAGGGGAGTGGACCCCAAAGGATAAATATTTTGTGGAATGTAATTTAATATTTAAGTTGAGTAAATGAATAAAATGATTGTGTGCATATTGACCAAAATGAGATTATGAGATCACTTGCTAAATCCATGAAGATGGATAAGGCAACTATTCCCCACAATCTTTCAAAAATATCCTTGAAAGGAATTATTTCTAATTTAGATTTTGAGGAAGAATCTAAATTTCCCCAATGATGAGGAAAGTCGCTGGGAAGAGGTGAAAAGCTGGAAAAGCTGCGGAAAAGCATAAAACAGCTTTAAAGAGTCCCTAAAATGGGAAGCCTAGGCAAACAGGAAGAAAAACATCCTGCTATTCTGGACGCAGAATTAGAAACATGCTTTGGGGGAACATTAGCTTAAATAAGCTGCTCCTAAACAGATCAGTGGTTGGTTTGTAGTGGAGGTGATCTCAGCTCGGGGGTGAGTTCTAGGAGATAGAAGGACTCTAAGGTTCGGAGGTTGGTCTATTGCATGATTGGTATGTATCTAAAAATTCTGAATGTGTTTACTGTATACTGTACGAATTGGCTACATATAAACGTTAATTATTTATTAAATCATAATTTCTACATTTAACAGAATTAATCATAAGGTATTCACCTTTGTAATTCTGCCTAGTTGTATAAATTAAATCTGTGCTGAAGAATCCACCTGAATCTCTAAACCAAGGTGGTTTAAATCTAGGGATACGTAGTTCTTCATAGATGATTTAGCTGGAGCTGCTTCAAATTTAGTAATATCTAATTCTGATTTTGATATAACTTCAATCTGGTTCTATATGTAAAAAGAAAAGAAGTCTCCTACAAACTAGTTTTAATTTTGAATTAAAAACTCTTAGTACGAGGAAAACAAAATAACTCTTTTAAGTGAAGCAGCAATTAAGGAGAATATAATTAAAGTGGGTTCCTGTACCAAAAGGTTACATCTTGACAGATATATCATGTACAAGAAAAAAAAAAGGGCCATAGAGCTGTAACATAGAATAGGAATCTGCTATGTCACCAATAATTAAGCAGGTGCAGAACTGAACTATACTTTATAAATTAAAATGCTATGTATAAAATCTTTGTAACTGCATTCGGATACATTAGTTGTAATACCCTCTGATTTGTATATACATATCAATACAAAAAGGAAAATATAACATATAAAATTCTTGCCATAGAACTGTCTTGTTTAGGATAAGAGTATTCGGTTAGTAGGGAATGATAAATTTCTTAAAAAAAATATGTATTTAACCTTGCCAAATTAGCTTAAGGCTATGGGATAGTATGCATATATCTCAGAAAATTTTAAGCATGACCATGACCAAATAGACTCTAGGGTCTGCTGAATTATCCAGCTTACCATAACAGAAAAATATATTACATGAACCATGATACAAATTTCTATTGGGGAAGTAGTAACTTAGAATCTGTAAGAAATGTACATGAATGGAAACGTGGCGACAGAACTAGACATTACAGGGCTATGCACTCCTTTTTGGTCAATATCCTGCTATGTCAATAATATTATTGGAAATTTAAAACACAATTGAAAAATTCGACCTCTTCCTATTCGTAATACTCTCTAGTAGTACTAACAGAAATAGCTTCGTTTATAGATTAAACACATATGTATGAAAAGTATTAACCTGGGCTAACACGACCGAAGAGAATGTAACTACAATCTTTATATATATAGATCTGTCATATATACATATAAGGAAAACATGAAGGAATTAAACGAAAAGAAAAAAAATATATATGACAGTCGCACATGGAAATTTCGTGCAGACTTAATCTCCACGAACCTGGACATAAGGGCGTTTATGAATAAATACCGAGTAATGATTGCAACGTAATCATATACTCTTTTAAAGGGTTAATATATAAAATCTGGTCGTCGAGCTAATATGGTATGGCAATAGTTGAAAAACAAAACCAAAACAAACCCTGTGTGCAGTCGCATATTAAGACAAACAGTTTGTGTCTTAACCTATTTGGTCTACAGTAGATAGGGCCGTAACCAACTGGCAAACATTACACAAAGCCGAATGAATCGATCAGGTGAACTCGAGCCGAAATAAGAAAATTGTAAGACGTGAATCCAATGTACTGGAATCATTCTTTTGGAGACGGAGGCTCTATGTACCTGTTATTATAGAGAAACGTGGCTTAGAAATATGTGAGGCCAGATATTAACAATAAAAAGAAAAGAAAAAACGGAGAATGGTATTAAAATAAACCAAAAACTAGACCTGTACAAACAATGGTAAAAGCAGTCGATGTTCTAGAATTAACCCTTGTTCTCTGAGAGAGTAAGGACGCCGGACGCATGGTCAAAACCCTGTATATATATATACAACAAAAACGGAACAAAATTATTTAACTCCACAGATGCCGAAAGGGAGTTACGATGGGCTGAAAACCATATTAATCAAACTCCACACGGCAAGGGGAAATGAAATCGAGAGATGGGGTCATAGTACCATTGCCGATAGCTCAAACACAGAGGATTCAGTCTTTGAGAGGAAATGTTAAAGCCATTCTAGGTTGTGAGGATAAAAACGAAAAAAAAAATGATGAATACAGATAGAATAGGAGAGGGGGAATCGGTTACCAGTTTCCCAGCTAGAAGAACTCGTGCCTTGAGGTCCTTATGGTTGCAGACAGCTGAGGGCTGTGGTAACAATTCGAGAAGGCGACGTGAGGAAAAGTAACCCCGTTAAAATGGTATAACCACGAAACAAATAGGTTTTATAACCTAAACAAGAAATCGATAAATTTACATTGGTCATGTAGATCAATGGTTGAGCGCTAGTTAGGGTAGCTCTAGAACCTAGAACTTACAATGCCCGGGCCTCAGCGAAATCCCGAGGCGAATTCAAAAAAATTAATGCGAGGGAATGAATGAGTACCACATTGTATTATTTAACTATTATCCGGATAGGAAAATCGAATACTAAATCGGCGGAACCTGAGTTCTTCGACGCCGAATTTACTCCTGAGAATTTTTATATCAATACGCGGGGTTACGTGTCATCGGTTTACAAGAAATGGTACGAGGGTTAGATGAAAGGGAAATTATCTAATCGTGCGAAGTATAAAATCCAACCTGGAACCGTGAACCTTCCACGTTGATATACAGAGTGCGCACCTACCTCCTGACACACGTAATGGGCGAAGTAACGTAGGTGTCCTTACCAAGAATGTAATCCTGGTTTGTCAAACATCATGGGTATCGGGCTGTCGAAGTTCACCATAAGTCATGCCAGATTGTAATAATGGCGCAAGAAATGTAACAGTTGTTGAATTTCATATTTCAGTCAGTAGTATAAATTGAGGTTCACCCTTAATAACAACTAGTATATATATGGTGAAAGATTCACAACAAATATATATCCAATTTGAATAAGGTACGAAGTCTGAACCTTTATGATATTTAGCTACAATGGTTATTCGAATTAAAACCCTAACATAGGGCCGTATGAACGAATATGCGCATAAGTTCATATTGTTAATATATAACATATGTTGATAACATTATTTCATAATATATTATGAATGTTATTATAATACATATGTTGTTATAAATATACATATGTTATGTTAAGTGGGTAGTGTATTAATTATTCATATGTTGATCACATTTACACCCACTTCTTATAATGCTATTTGGTTTTAGAAAAATTATTAATCATATATGTATGTGATTAATTATATATATATGAGGAAAGAAATGCTAGAGAAATTCAAAATAGTGATTAGAGAAAAAGGGTTAAAACTTGTATTAGGAAAAAAAAAAATTGTTGAGCAAATTAAAGGGAGATGTTACAAATGGTATCAGAGCCCAAGTTATAAAAACTGGGCTGTTGTTATTGTGCTCATTGTTGCTGAGGGTTACTTGTATAAATGAGTATTATGGATATTGTCCTTGTAAATTTTATCGATCTGTATTATGAGTGTGTGCAGTGGTGCTCAAATGGCTGAAGGTGAAGAAATTTATGTGGATCTGCAGGATGAGTTTAGTACGCCAGATCCCAATGCTCCAGTTATGGCTATCTTGCACAGGTTGCAGCAAGAATTGGCTGAGTTGAAAAGCCAGAATGACAAGTTGTCATCAGCCAGTAGGGAGCAGGAAAAGCTCATCAGAGAGCTAACCTCACGGAACAACCAAGAAGGCGAAGGTTCCGGAAAGAGGAATATTGATGAATCTGAGGATGATGATGCTGGTAGGTATCCGTATAAGCAGAAAAGGGAATTGCAGGGATAATTCTGGAAGATCAAACCTCCCTCCAATGATGGAGAAAAGGAGGAAGATGCTGAAGCCTGGTTGCTGAACATGATTAAGTATTTCCAAGTCTCTGAATATGAGAGAAATCTGAAGGCCAGATTAGCTGTTTACCAACTACAAGGTAAGGCTACCTTGTGGTGGGAGGAGACAAAAATGGTGCATGCCATTGATGAAAAGACAGTGAGTTGGGAAGATTTCCAAGTTAAGTTCAAAAACCGCTATCTAAATGAACGTTACTATGATGATAAAGCCAAGGAATTTCATGAACTTAAACTGGGAGAACTTACTATCGATGAGTTTGTCACTAAGTTTACGAATCTGTTAAGATATGTCCCTTATATTAGGGAAGAGAAGGCAAAGGTACAAAGGTTTCTGAACTGTTCGCCAGTTGTGTACAAAGAGAAAATCGAGTTTGATAATCTAAAAACCATGGACGAGGTAGTAAGAAAGGCAAGATTATGCTACCAGCAGTTTAAAGGAAAGGCTGAACAAGGAAAAGGCTGGTTAAACAAAGGTGAATTCAAAGGGAGGAAACAAAAACCAGCATATTTGAAAAATTTTGGCAGAGATCATCAGCGAAAGAAATTTAATAAAACCAGATAAAGTGAAACTGCTCAGTCGCAGGTGGCTTCAAAACAAATGGATGGAGACAGTAAGAAAGAGGGAACAGTCAAAATGAAAGAACCGTTGAATTGTTGGGGATGCGGAGAACCCCATCTATTGAGGGATTGTCCCCACAGAAATATTCATATGATTATCAGAGAGTGAGAAGCAACCACAGTAAATGACATAGCACGAAGCATACCCACTATTAGTGCAGCCTGGGAGAACCGGCAAGAAGAACATCAAGCTACCATGGTGGAAATGGAGGGTAAGATTTATGGCCAATCTGTTACTGTTTTGATTGATCCGGGTGCTTCTTTAAGCTACATTAGTCCAAAAATTGTAGAAAAATGTAATCTTAAACCTGAAAAATTTCAGCAGTCATGGCTGGTTCAACTGGCCACCGGTACCAAGAGGAAATTAACACGTAAACTGCCCCTAACAGAAATGAAATTAAATGATTTTCAAACAGAAGTAAATCTGAACATTCTTCCTTTAGGTTCCTATGACTTGCTGATAGGAATGGACTGGTTGGAAAAGAAGAAAGCCCTGATGAATTGCTGGGATAAAACCCTACATTGTGTGGATGAGGAAGGGAAACCTTTTATACTCAAAGGAAAACCAGAATCCATTTCTGTCAGACAAATATCAGCACTGCAATTAAAACGAATAGCTAGAAAGGGATACCAAGTTTATGCAGTACATGTGGAGGAAATAGAACAAAAAACTAGAGAAAAGATGCTAAATGATTTACTGGTAGTAAGGGAATTTAAGGAAGTTTTTCCAGATGAGATTCCTCATCTCCCCCTCAAAAGAGAATTTGACTTTACAATCGATTTGGTGCCGGGAGCAACACCTGTGTCCCGAGCCCCTTATCGAATGAGTCCCCCTGAACTTATGGAACTGAAAATGAAATTACAAGAATTGCTAGATAAGGGTTATATCCGACCAAGTGTGTCTCCTTGGGGAGCACTGGTCCTATTCGTGAAGAAGAAAGATGGAAATTTTAGGATGTGCATTGATTATCGCCAACTGAACAAGTTAACCATTAAGAATAGATACCCTTTACCTAGAATTGATGATATTTTTGATCAAGTGAGAGGAGCCTCAGTCTTTTCGAAGATTGACTTAAGAACTGGTTATCACCAGCTCAGAATCAAGGAAGAAGACATCATCAAAACAACTTTCAGAACCAGGTATGGACATTATGAATTTGTAGTCCTACCTTTTGGTTTGACAAATGCCCCTGCCACATTTATGTGTCTGATGAACAGTGTGCTAAATAAGTACTTGGATAAATTTGTTCTTGTATTCATAGATGATATTTTAGTCTACTCCAAAAATGAAGAGGAACATAGAGAGAATTTGAGGATAGTGTTGCAAACTTTGAAAGAAAACCAGCTATATGCCATGTTCAGCAAATGTGAATTTTATAAAGATAAGATTCAATACTTGGGCCATATTATTTCTGAACAAGGCCTTGCTGTTGACCCTGAAAAAATAAAGGCTATAAAAGAATGGCCTGTACCAACTGATGTTTCAGCAGTCAGATCATTCATAGGGATTGCAGGCTATTATCGCAGATTTGTGGAGAGATTTTCTGCCATAGCACATCCCATAACCTCATTACAAAGAAAGGGCGTCAAATTTGAGTGGACTGAAAAATTTCAAAACAGCTTTGATCAATTAAAGCTAAAACTCACTACAGCCCCTATACTGAATACTACAGATCCTGATAAAGAATTTGTGGTATGTACGGATGCATGTAACGAGGGGTTGGGAGGAGTCCTCTTGCAGGAGAATTCAGTTATTGCATATGAATCTAGGAAACTGAAGATTCATGAGCAAAACTACAGTGCCTATGATTTGGAGTTAGCTGCTATTATTCATGCTTTGAAAATGTGGCGACACTATCTCCTTGGAAAAAAAATTACATTGATGACTGATCATATTAGTCTCAAATATTTCTTTTCCCAAACTGATTTGAATTCGAGACAAGCCAGATGGCTGTCTTTTCTAATTGAATTTGACATGGATATAAAACACATCAGAGGGAAAGAAAATAAAATTGCTGACGCATTGAGTAGAAATGCTTGTCAGAATATAAGTAGCATGGGAAGTAGTGCCCATGTCGAAGTAGAATAATTGGTGAGAAAAGCAGCAAACCAAGATCCACATTATGAAACACTTTTGGTGAAATTGCAGAAAAAGGAGAAAACTGATTTCACTCAAAACCAAAAAGGGCTGATCTGTTATAAAAACAGATTATATGTTCCAAATGTGGAGACCTTGAAAAGAGAGATCCTAGATGAATATCACAAACAGCCATATGCCAGACATCCAGGATATCAGAAAATGTTAACAGCTTTGAAAAATAAGTTGTTTTGGCCCGGAATGAAGAAAGATGTAGCAGAATATTTAACTAGATGTATGGAATGTCAACTAGTCAAAGTTGAGCATCAACATCTTGCTGTTCTCCTAAACCCTTTGTCGATTGAAGAATGGAAATAGGACACAGTTTCCATGGATTTCATAATAGGATTACCCAAAACCAAATACCAGCATGATTCAGTAATGGTAGTAGTAGACACTTTAACAAAAGCTGCACATTTTATACCAGTAAAATCTACCTATGGAACAGCTCAAGTAGCGAATGTGTTCCTGAAAGAGATAGTAAGACTCCATGGAGTTCCGAAGGTGATTGTTTCTGATCGAGATGTTAAATTTACAGCAGCCTTTTGGAAAGGAATATTTAGCGGGATTGGTACTAAGCTAAACTTTAGTACTGCCTATCACCCTCAAACTGACAGACAGACCGAGAGAACTAATCAGATTTTGGAAGATATGCTGTGAATGTATGTGATGGATAGGCCATCAAAATGGGAAGATTACTTGCATTTAGTTGAATTTGCCTATAATAATAGTCATCAATCCTCCATCAAGATGAGTCTGTTTGAGGCACTGTATGCTAGAAGGTGTCTTACTCCTTTGAGCTGGAGTGAGCCAAAAGATAAGTTAATATTGGGACCCGATGCTTTATAGGAAATGGAAAGAAAAGTTAAACAGATACAAAGAAACATCAAGACAGCACAAGATCGCCAGAAAAATTATGCTGATAAGAAAAGGGTACACTGAGAATTCAAAGTGGGAGAACATGTGTATTTGCGTATTAAACCCAAAAAGAGCACTCTTTATGCTGGAAATTGTGCAAAACTAGCTCCTAGATATTGTGGTCCTTTTGAAGTATTAGAAAGGGTGGGACCAGTGGCTTACAAGCTGGCCTTACCTCCCCATGTTAGAGTTCATGATGTGTTTCATGTTTTGTTATTAAAAAGATATGTGCATGACGCTTCTCACATAGTTGACTGGAATGTTGTACAGGTGGAACCAGAAGGGGAGTTTATGCCAGAACCGCTTCAAATATTGGAGCGAGAAGAAATTGAACTAAGAAACAGAACTGTAGCAAGAGTAAAGGTGCAATGGAAGCACTTTACTGCTGAAGAAGCTACCTGGGAGAGAGAAGCTGAAATGATGGAAAGATATCCACTTTTGTTTGAAAAATGAACTTTAGTAGTTGAATAACAACACCGAGGACGGTGTTTATTTTCAGAGGGGGAATATGTAACACCCCCAATTTATGTGTTTGAATTTCAAAGCTAGACAATTGAACTTTAATCCTAAGGGGAGTGGACCCCAAAGGATAAGTATTTTGTGAAAGTAATTTAATATTTAAGTTGAGTAAATGAATAAAATGATTGTTTGCATATTGACCAAAATGAGATTATGAGATCACTTGCTAAATCCATGAGGATGGATAAGGCAACTATTCCCCACAATCTTTCAAAAATATCCTTGAAAGGAATTATTTCTAATTTAGATTTTGAGGAAGAATCTAAATTTCCCCAATGATGAGGAAAGTAGTTGGGAAGAGGTGAAAAGCTGGAAAAGCTGAGGAAAAGCATAAAACAGCTTTAAAGAGTCCCTAAAATGGGAAGCCTAGGCAAACAGGAAGAAAAGCATCCTGCTATTCTGGACGCAGAATTAGAAACATGCTTTGGAGGAACATTAGCTTAAATAAGCTGCTCCTAAACAGATCAGTGGTTGGTCTGCAGTGGAGGTGATCTCAGCTCGGGGGTGAGTTCTGGGAGACAGAAGGACTCTAAGGTTGGGAGGTTGGTCTATTGCATGATTGGTATGTATCTGAAAATTCTGAATGTGTTTACTGTATACTGTATGAATTGGCTACATATAAACCTTAATTGTTTATTAAATCATAATTTTTACATTTAACAGAATTAATCATAAGGTATTCACCTTTGTAATTCTGCCTAGTTGTAGAAATTAAATCTGTGTTGAAGAATCCACCAGAATCTCTAAACCAAGGTGGTTTAAATCTGGAGATACGTAGTTCTTCACAGATGATTTAGCTGAAGCTTCTTCAAATTTAGTAATATCTAATTTTTATTTTGATATAACTTCAATCTAGTTCTATATGTAAAAAGAAAAGAAGTCTGTTGCAAACCAGTTTTAATTTTGAATTAAAAACTCTTAGTAGGAGGAAAACAAAATAACTCTTTTAAGTGAAGCAACAATTAAGGAGAATATAATTAATGTGGGTTCCTGTATCAAAAGGTTACATCTTGATAGAGATATCATGTACAAGAAAAAAAAAGGGGCCATAGAGCTGTAACATACAATAGGACTCTGCTATGTCACCAATAATTAAGCAGGTGCAGAACTGAACTATACTTTATAAATTAAAATGCTATGTATAAAATATTTGTAACTGCATTCGGATACATTAGTTGTAATACCCTCTAATTGGTATATACATATCAATACAAAAAGGAAAATATAACATATAAAATTCTTGCCATAGAGCTGTCTTGTTCAGGACAAGAGTATTCGGTTAGTAGGGAATGATAAATTGTTAAAAACAAATATGTATTTAACCTTGCCAAATTAGCTTAAGGCTATGGGATAATATGCATATATCTCAGAAAAGTTTAAGCATGACCAGGACCAAATAGACTCTAGGGTCTGCTGAATTATCCAGCTTACCATAAAAGAAAAATATATTACATGAACCATGATACAAATTTCTATTGGGGAAGTAGTAAAATAGAATCTGTAAGAACTGTACATGAATGGAAATGTGGCGACAGAACCAGACATTACAGGGCTATGCATTCCTTTCTGGTAAATATCCTGCTATGTCAATAATAGTATTGGAAATTTAAAACAAAATTGAAAAATTCAACCTCTTCCTATTCGTAATACTCTCGAGTAGTACTAACAGAAATAGCTCCGTTTATAGATTAAATACATATGTATGAAAAGTATTAACCTGGGCTAACACGACCGAAGAGAATGTAACTACAACCTTTATATATATAGATCTGTCATATATACATATAAGGAAAACATGAAGGAATTAAACGAAAAGAAAAAAAATATATATGACAGTCGCACATGGAAATTTCGTGCAGACTTAGTCTCCACGAACCTGGACATAAGGGAATTTATGAATAAATACCGAGTAATGATTGCCACATAATCATATACTCTTTTAAAGGGTTAATATATAAAATCTGGCCTTCGAGCTAATATGGTATGGCAACAGTTGAAAAACAAAACCAAAACAAACCCTGTGCGTAGTCGCATATTAAGACAAATAGTTTGTGTCGCAACCTATTTGGTCTACAGTAGATAGGGCCGTAACCAACTGGCAAACGTTACACCAAGCCAAACGAATCGATCAGGTGAGCTCAAGCCGAAATAAAAAAATTGTAAGACGTGAATCCAATGTACTGGAATCATTCTTTTGAAGACGGAGGCTCTGTGTACCTGTTATTAGAGAGAAACGTGGCTTAGAAATAAGTGAGGCCAGATATTAACAATAAAAAGAAAAAAAAACCGGAGAATGGTATTAAAATAAACCGAAAACTAGACCTGTACAAACAATGGTAAAAGCAGTCAATGTTATGGAATTAACCCTTGTTATCTGAGAGAGTAAGGACGCCGGACGCATGGTCAAAACCCTGTATATATATATACAACAGAAACAGAACAAAATTATTTAACTCCACAGATGATGAAAGGGAGTTACGATGGGCTGAAAACCATATTAATCAAACTCCACACGGCAAGGGGAAATGAAATCGAGAGACGGGGTCATAGTACCATTGCCGATAGCTCAAACAAAGAGGATTCAGTCTCTGAGAGGAAACGTTAAAGCCATTCTAGACTGTGAGGATAAAAATGAAAAAAACAATGATGAATACAGATAGAATAGGAGAGGGGGAATCGGTGACCAGTTTCCTGGCCAGAAGAACTCGCGCCTTGAGGTCCTCGTGGTTGCAGACAACTGAGGGCTGTGGTAACAATTCGAGAAGGCGACGTGAGGAAAAGTAACCCCAGTAAAACAGTATAACCACAAAACGAATAGGTTTTATAACTTGAACAAGAAATCAATAAATTTACAGTGATCATGTAGATCAATGATTGAGCGCCAGTTAGGGTAGCTCTAGAACCTAGAACTTACAATGCCTGGGCCTCAACGAAATTCCGAGGCGAATTAAGAGAAATTATTGCGAGGGAATGAATGAGTACCGCATTGTATTATTTAACTATTATCCGGACAGGAAAATCGAATACCAAATCAGCGGAACCTGAGTTCTTCGACGCCGAATTTACTCCTGAGAATTTTTATATCAGTACGTGGGGTTACGTGTCATCGATTTACAAGAAATGGTATGAGGGTTAGATGAAAGGGAAATTATCTAGTCGTGCGAAGTATAAACTCCAACCTGGAACCATGAACCTTCCGCGTTGATATACAAAGTGTGCACCTACCTCTTGACACACGTAATGGGCGAAGTAACGTAGGTGTCCTTACCAAGAACGTAATCCCAGGTTGTCAAACATCATGGGTATCGCGCTGTCGAAGTTCACTATAAGTCACGCGAGATTGTAATAATGGCGCAAGAAATGTAACAGTTGTTGAATTTCATATTTCGGTCAGTAGTATAAATTGAGGTTCACCCTTAATAACAACTGGTATATATATGGTGAAATATTCACAACTAATATATATCCAATTTGAATAAGGTACAAAGTCCGAACCTTTATGATATTTAGTTACAATGGTTATTCGAATTAAAACCCTAACGTAGGGCCGTATGAACGAATATGCGCATAAGTTCATATTGTTAATATATAACATATGCTGATAACATTATTTCATAATATATTATGAATGTTATTATAATACATATGTTGTTATAAATATACATATGTTATGTTAAGTGGGTAGTGTATTAATTATTCATATGTTGATCACATTTACACCCACTTCTTATAATTCTATTTGGTTTTAGAAACATTATTAATCATATATGTATGTGATTAATTATATATATATGAGGAAAGAAATGCTAGAGAAATTCAAAATAGTGATTAGACAAAAAGGGTTAAAACTTGTATTAGGAAAAAAAAAAATTTGTTGAGCAAATTAAAGGGAGATGTTACAAGAAGACATGCGTTTGTATGCTTAATTGCATTAGTTTTATGGAAAATAAACCACGTCTTTTCATGCCTTTTATGTTATATTTCCTCGAAAAGGAAATATGTGTTTGCATGCCCTATTGTGTTAAGTATTCCTTTGGGAAATTATTTTAGAAACTTTATGCATTGTATGCATAGGAACAACATTCATCATGTTAGCTTTAGCACCAAAAGCAATAGCTAAAGGGCTGCTTCTTTTGCTAAACTTTAAGTAACATGAATGCGCATTGTGTGATTTGCCATTGAAGGAATTCCTGGATAGTTGTAGTGATTTTCCTTGTATGAATGTGAGCGTGTGTGAGAAGTTTCATAATAATGTGGGGATTATTTGACATGAATTGATAATTACTTTATCACACTACGGTAGAGAGGTTAGAAGAAAGAATGTTGTGACAATTTATTCACATCTCATGTATGCACATGAATAAGTGTTAAAGGATCACTTAAATATTGACTATTTATTGATTAAGGATTTATCTAATCATGCTATAAAATCTTGTTGATGACATCAATGACAGGAAATGTTGGTGACTTATAAGAAGGAAATATTATGCTTAACATGGTGGCAGGTAAATGATTAACGGTTCATGAAGATGAATGCAAGCTACAGGATGGTCAGTTGTGTGATGGTACATTTTAGGTACATCCATGCCACGAAGATACGAAGATATGAAGATTCGTGGGTAAATTCTACTGTAATTATTGTAATGGCTTTAAGATAGATATTTGTATATTCCTTGTAAGATTTATAATGATGATTAAGGGATGGTCTCCGTTATAAGCCATTGAGTGAGGACTGAACACCCTCATGAGCGTTTAATAATAAAATTAAACATTTTTTGGTTTTCACCCTATGGGGTTTCCAGGGTATATTGGTGTTCAATGATGTGATTGATTATTGTGTCAAGACGATGATGTTGATTTGTTTCTTGTTATGATGTTCATAATGTCAAGTTTGTGATTACCATGTGAATAAGGAAATGAATGCAAGGTATCTCATACAGTTGTATGTTAATGTACCATAGTAGAGGTTGTTAATGGTTAAACAACTTACTATTCTTATACTAAGGTTTCACCATGAACAGGTGAAAATTCTATGTAATGATGAGTAAAGAATATTAAAGAGTGATTTGGATAGTTACCCATGAGTAACTTGTATAAAAAAATTTAACTCCTTACATTTCCATGTGAAGTTATCAGTGTATGTTACAAGTGGTATCAAAGCTAAAGGTTGCAGCACTGGAACTTTTGGGATTTGTTAAGCGAAAATAAATTGAGGTATGCTACTAATGGACATCCGTTAAGGTATGATTCTAGAAATATACATATTGATTGATATGATTCTAGCAATCTACATATTGTATGATATATGCAGTAGTCTACTCTTGACATGAGATGTGTGATTCATGTTTACAATTACATTGAGGTGTAAAAAGTAATAAATTTTGTTGCAAAATAGTTTTCATAACATTTGGAATGCTGTTGAGGATAAAAGACAATAAAACCTTTGTTGAGCTTATGAACAACCTGAGTACTCACTAGTGAAAGTGAGAAGACAATTAAACATGTGTTGTGCTTGTGAACAACCTGAGTACTCACTAGTGGAAGTGAGAGTTTTTTATTAAGATTGTGTATATGACATAATTACTCATACATTTTATCAACATAACTAAAGCTACCATGCACTACTTGAAAAAGGATGAATGTGTATAGTGATGGTGTGCGAAACTAATGAACGAATGAAAAATACAGGGAAAGTCCTTGAAGAGGATGAGAGTGTTTGAAAATGAAATTGAATGGACCCTTTCAGATGTTAAAAATACACAATGGGTCAAGTAGTGAGACTTTACAATAATGACTAGTTGTCGAATGACTAGTTTTTGAATGAGTCGTGTCATGGATGCATTAAGATTATTAGTGGAATTTATTAGTTAGTGTTGTATGACTAACTAATAAAACCTATATGCATAAGTGGGTTTTTTATTAAATATTATTTCAAGTGGTGAACAAGTAGTTACTTCATGTGTCACACTGTTTGTAAAATTACACTATTGGAATTGGAAACGTTGGACTCTTACCCGTGGGACTGTTACCCCAATCATTATTTACACATATGCATTAATAAATATTTATATATACTTGTATGCATGACAACATTGTATGCATGAAACTAAAATTATTTTGAAAGTGAATATTTTTTTTAACAATGCATATTTATGATTAGTGTCATTGATGAGATTAAGCATGGTTAGCTTAATGGAAACAAGAAAGAGATTAGGCATGGTTAGCTTAATGACTACAAAAACCCTATGAAGGTAAAACATAGCAAACATTGCAATGTGAATTGCAATAGGAAATACTAAAGTATCATGTTATAATGTGTATTATTGTGTTTCTTGGGAAATACTAATGTATAAACACATGGTATCATGTTATAAAGTGCATGATTTTGTTATTTGGGAAATAATAATGTACACCACATGTATGTTAGTCATGTAACGTGTTAATCTAGATACCATTGGACCCATGTTAAGGGTAAGTATGATGTATATAAAGTTTATTTTTCTCTATGTATAATGTGCATAAAGTTCATTATGTAATTTAGTATGGGAAAGAATGGTAAAAGAGAAATTTAACATGCGAGATAGTTGTGAACAATTATGAAAGGCTAAAAGGCCTTGGGTTGATGGAGGTTGCCTACCTGGAGGGGTTGATGGTGCTTGCCTGCCCGGATTTCTTCTCCCTAGAGATATATGAACTCAGTAAGGGAAAAGAGTTGGCCAAGATGGTGAAGAGGGGAAAACCTGAGGCTACTCTATTGATTTTGGAGCCTGTTGGAGGAGGTCCAAAATTCCTCATAGATGGGACGCCGTCAGAGGAATAGGCATGATTTTTCCAAGAATAATCCTATACTAGACCTCGAGGGGTCATTGGAATTCCATAATTCAAGTTGGTTTTCCAGTGGAATTCCATTCTGGACCTGGAATGGTTTTTTGTCAAATAACTGTCTGGATGTGAAAATGACTCGATTTGATTGTGGAAACCATCTCCCATGGGTTGGGCAGAGAATTTTTTTTACCATTGTGGTTCTCATAGCGGAACAATTTAAATAATAAGTCATGTGTTATATTAAAATGAATTTTTATATGATTATGTAGATATTAAGAGGAAAGGAGCTTAGTGCTTGAAAAATGAATTACTAAACATATAAGTTCATTTATTTTATTACTAATTTGTTTTAATGTCCTAGCAGAGGCTACAATATTCCCATGGTGCATTGATTGACCATTGGTACAATTAGAGAGCTAGGAGTTCTCTGTGTACTTTTTGAAGTACTGTGTGGATGTCTTTAGCAGGAGCTAAGACAATGTGCATGAGATGCATTGATTAGAGGGTTGGTGCTCTCTGAGTACTTGCGGAAGTGCTCTAATTAGAATATCTCTTGATATTGCATGAATGTTTGATAGTTACAAGTATTTAATTTGATTGTAACTATGTGACTAATGTGATTAAATTTGTTAGTGATACATTGCAGGCTCATTCCATAGAGTGTTGATGGTTTGTTCAAACATTCTCAGAGTGCTTGTGTAAAAGTCATCACTACTTCAAATAAGTAATTGGTAAGTAATGGTAAGTTGGTATATATATTTTTCTATATCTTTATGAATTAGAATAATGGATAAGTTGTTAAAAACGTAAATGGAATTTGTTTTTTGAGCTACACATGCATATGACTATGGATAAAAACATTATTGTTTCAGTTAATGGAATTTAAGGAAACAAAAGTGTTTCCATTGTAAAGGAAAAGGACCCCCTTTGGGTTTTTTATATTATTATATCATGAGTATAAGTTTAAATTTTAGTGATAGAAGCACACCGAGGATGGTGTTCTCTTAAAGGGGGAGTATGTAACATCCCTGTAAACCATTGGAATTTACATTTTTTAAGTACCATGTTTTACCAAAACAATTGTATCAAGAATTCATTAGCGCTTAAGCAGGGTTTAAGTAGCTTTGGAAATACTCTCAGAGGAATACACAGCAGTGGCTCAGAGACTCCACTCTGGGTAAAATTCTAGCTTGAATGTGGTTAAATTCCCTCTCGGACGGTTCAGCCATTAATTTGCAAGCTTGCAATATTTACATCGGAGCATTAGCCAAGCAATATATTTCCTGCTCAAGGACCATAACTTCCTCCGGTTCTCGAAGCTCTGTGATGGCTTTTATAAGGTTCCATGGGAACAACCGTGGTTGTGTAAGGTTTATCAAAAAATACTGAGAACATATGACATATGGTGTTAGTCCCAATCCTAGCATTGCAGAAAACAGGGCTCTAGGGAGCACAATTATAGGCACCTTGTCATTTCATGGAGTGTTGAGGTTGCGAGGCTCGAAAAGGGAGATGGAACTTTATGAGTGAAAAATATAAGTAATGTTTTTTATTTCCGTTGTTTGATTATTTTCTCCAAAATATTTTCCATGTTTACATGTTTATGTGGAAAATTAGATTTTAATTAATATATACTATGTTATAAATGAACGTTGAGAGGAGCTCGATAATTTGAGAGGTAAATATACCTCATGCACAAACTAGATTTTACTTAAAAATCTACTATGCTATATTTCTTGGAAAAGAAATACTTTGTCCATGCACAAATAATATACTTTTTCCATGTACAACGATTATATTATTATGTTAAATGTATGGAAAGAAATATATAAATATTTATATAATATTTCATAAGAAAGAAAATAGAAGATGCATGCTCTTTATTTTAAAAGGGATTTTTGTACTCATTTAGTTTATGAAATGATAACAAATCCAAGATATTTTCTTGAGAATGAACGTAGAATAAAGAGGGTAATTCGTGATACATTTTCATGGTTGGTGAAAAATAAAATGAAATGATAAGAAATCCAAGATATTTTATTGGAAATGAATGTAGAATAAAGAGGGTAATTCGTGATACATTTTCATGGCTGGGGAAAAATAAAATATATCACGGATGGTGAAAAAAAATAAAAGATAAATGTTAGTTAGATTAATTTTCTTGGAAGGGTTTTCATGAATTTTTATGCTACCTATGTTTTCATTTAAATAATACATGAGTGCATAAAGATTGCATAGAAATTTTGTGCATGAATTAAAGAAAATAAATAAATATTGTTTTTATAAAAAGATGCATATGAATCTTGTTCATACAAGAACAAGAATGCATAAAATTTTAAGCTAACCTTGTGAATGTTTCTTAGGTTTTATGCATAAAATATGATCATCTATGGTCATTTCCTGAAAGGGAGGCATGGGAAAAACTATAGGTATAAAGACAACAAATATAGGTTATGTTAACCTCTTCTTGCAAATGAAGTATGCATTTGTTTACATGAAAGTAATAGTTAATGATGGTGTAATTACAAGAAGGGAATATGTCCTACGTACATTAAATAAGAGTTGTTATGATAAGCTCTTGCATGCACAATAATATTTATTGTGGTAAGTGTTACATTAAATAAGAGTTGTTATGATAAGCTCTTGCATGCACAAAGAATAGTGATTGTGTTACATGTTATGTACATTAAAGAAGAGCAATTATAATAAGCTGTGGCATGTGCAAATAATAGTCGTTGTGATATAGAGATATATTATTTGCATGGATAGAAGAAATATTGAGTTATAATGTTTATTTAGGAATAATTATTTGTGAGTGTTTTGTGCTATCATAACCAATATGTTAGTTTCATTTGGAATGAAATCATGCAAATTTATGCAATATTTGTATTAGCTTTCATTGGAAAGAGTATAAATATTTATATGTGGGAAAATATTGCATGTTTTGTTAGACTACATTGGAAAGGATTGTTAGTATAATCTTTGAAAAAGAAGACATGCATTTGTATTCTTAATTGAATTTGTTTTATGGAAAATAAACCACGTCTTTGCATGCCTATTATGTTATATTTCCTTGAAAAGGAAACATGTGTTTGCATGCTTTATTGTGTTAAGTATTCTTTAGGGAAACTATTTTAGAAACTTTATGCATTGTATGCATAGGAACAACATTCATCATGTTATCTTTAGCACCAAATGAAATAGCTGAAGGGCTGGTTCTTTTGCTAAAGTTTAAATAACACAAATGCACATTGTGTCATTTTCCATTGAAGGAATTCTTGGAGAGTTGTAGTGATTTGTCTTGTACGAATGTGAGCATGTGTGAGAAGTGTCATAATAATGTGGGGATTATTTGACATGAATTTATAATTACGTGATCAGTCTAAGGTAGAGAGGTTAGAAGAAAGCACATTGTGATAATTATTCACATCTCATGTATGTACATGAATAAGTGTTAAAGGATCACTTAAAGATTGATTATTTACTGGTTAAGGCTTTATCTAACCATGCTATAAAAGCTTGTTGATGACATCAATGACAGGAAATGTTGGTGACTTATGAGAAGGAAATATTATGCTTAACATGGTGGCAAGTAAATGATTAATGGTTCATTTAGATGAGTGCGAGTTGCAGGATGTATATTGTATGATGGTAGATTGTAGGTACATCCATGCCACAAAGATATGAAGATATGAAGAGATGAAGATTCGTGGGTAAATTCTATCGTAATTATTGTAATGGATTTAGGCTACATATTTGTATATTTCCTTGTAAGATTTATAATGATGGTTAAGGGATGGTCTCCCTTATAAACCATTGAGTGAGGACTGAACTCCCTCACGAGTGTTTAATAATAAAATTAAACGTTTGCTAGTTTTGACCCTGTGGGGTTCCCATGGTATATCAGTGTTCAATGATGTGATTGATTATTGTGTCAAGATGATGATTTTGATTCCTTTCTTGTTGTGATGTTCATAATTTCAAGTATGTGATGACTACGTGAATAAGGAAATGAATGCAAGGCATCTCATATAGTTGTATGTTAATGTACCATAGTAGAGGTTGTTAATGGTTAAGAAACTTACTATTATTCTACTAAGGTTTCACTATGAATAGGGGAACATTCTATGTAATGATGAGTAAATAATATTAACTAGTGATTTGGATAGTTACCCATGAGTAACTTGTATAAAAAAATTAACTCCTTACATTTCCATGTGAAGTTATCGGTGTATGTTACAAGTGGTATCAAAGCTAAAGGTTGCAACACTGGCGCCTTTGGGATTTTTTAAGCGAAAATAAATTGCAGTATGCTACTAATGGTCATTAGTTAAGGTATGATTCTAGAAATATACATATTGATTGATATATGATTCTAGAAATCTACATATTTAATGATAGATGCAGTAGTCTACTCTTGACATGAGATGTGTGGTTCATTTTTATAAGTGCATTGAAGAGTAAAAAGTAATAAATGTTGTTGCAAAACAATTTTCATAACATTTTGAATATTGTTGAGGATAAAATACAATGAAACCTTTGTTGAACTTATGAAAGACAATAAAACCTTTGTTGTACTTATGAACAACCTCAGTAATAGTGAAAGTGATAAGACAATAAAACCTTTTTTGTACTTATGAACAACCTGAGTACTCGCTAGTGAAAGTGAGAAGACAATAAAACCTTTGTTGTACTTGTGGACAACCTGAGTACTCACTAGTGGAATTGAGAGTTGTTTATTAACATTGGGTATATGACATAATTACTTGTACATTTAATAACCATAACTAAAGTTACCATGCATTACTTGAAAAAGGATGAATGTGTATAGTGATGGTGTGAGAAACTAATACGTGAATGAAAAATATGGGGAAAGTCCTTGAGGAGGATGAGAGTGCTTTAAAATGAAATTGAATGGACCCTTTCAGATGTTAAAAATACACAATGGATCAAGTAGTGAGACTTGACTATAATGAATAGTTGTCAAATGACTAGTTTTTCAATGAGTCGTGTCATGGATGCATTAAGATTATTAGTGGCATTGATTAGTTAGTGTTGTATGAATAACCAATAAAACCTATATGCATGAATGGGTTTTTATTAAAGATTATTGCAAGTGGTGAAAAAGTAGTTACTTCATGTGTCACACCGTTGGTAACGTTACACTATTGGAATTGGAAACGTTGGAATATTATCCATGGGAATGTTACCCCGATCATTATTGACACATGCACATTAATGAATATTTATATGTACTTGTATGCATGATAAAATTGTATACATGAAACTAAAATTATTTTGAAAGTGTATATTTTTTTTAACAATGCATATTTATGATTAGTGTTGTTGATGAGATTAAGCATGGTTAGCTTAATGGCAACGAGAAATATATTAAGCATGGTTAGCTTAATGGAAACAAAAAACCTGTGAAAGTAGAACATCACAAACATTGCAATGTGAATTGCAACAATAAATACTAAAGTATCATGTTATAATGTGCATGATTGTGTTACTTGGGAAATAATAATGTATAAACTCATGGTATCATGTTGTAAAGTGCATGATTTTGTTTTGGGAAATAATAATGTACAACACATGTATGTTAGTCATGTTTCCCGTTAATCTAGATATCATTGGACCCATGTTAAGGGCAAGTATGATGTATGATGTACACAAAGTTTCTTTTTTCTCTATATATAATGTGCATAAAGTTCATTATGTAATTTACTATGGGAAATAATGCTAAAAGAGAAATTTAACATACAAGATAGTTGTGAACAATTGTGAAAGGCTAGAAGGCCTTAGGTTGATGGAGGTTGCTTGCCTGGAGGGGTTGATGCCACTTTTCTACCCAGAATTTCCTCTCCCTAGAGATATATGATCTCAGTAAGGGAAATGAGTTGGCGAAGATGGTGAAGAGGGGAAAACCTAAGGCAACTCTATTGATTTTGGAGCTTGTTGGAGGAGGTCAAAAATTCCTCATAGACAAGATGCCATCAGAGGAATAGGCATGATGTTTCCAAGAGGAATCTTATACTGGACCTTGAGTGGTCATTGGAATTCTCGAACTGGTTTGACAGTGGAATTCCATACTGGACCTGGAATGGTTTTTTGTCAAACAATTGTCTGGATGTGAAAACAACTCGTTTTGGTTGTGGAAAACAACTCCCATCGGTTGGGAGGAGAATTGTGTTTACCATTTTGGTTCTCATAGTGGAACAAGTTAAGTAATAAGGTATGTGTTATATTAAAATGAATTTTTATATGATTGTGTAAATATCTTATGTATATATAAGAGGAAATGATCTTAGAGCTCAGAAAATGAATTAATGAATGTATAAGTTCATTTATTTTATTACTAATTTTTTTTAATGTCTTAGCAGAGGCTAGGATATTCCCATGGTGAATTGATTGACCATTGGTATGATTAGAGAGCTAGGTGCTCTCTGAGTACTTTTGAAGTACTGTGTGGATGTATTTAGCATGAGCTAAGACAATGCATATGTGATGCATTGATTAGATGGTTGGTGCTCTCTGAGTACTTTTGGAAGTACTCTTATTAAAATATCTCTTGATATTGCATGAATTTTTGATAGTTACAAGTATTTCATTTGATTGAAACTATGTGACTAATGTGATTGAATTAGTTAGTCATACATTATAGGCTCTTTCCATGGAGTGTTTATGGGTTGTTCAACCATTCTCAGAGAGCTTGTGTAAAATTCATCACTACTTCCAATAAGTAATTGGTAAGTAATGGTAAGTCGGTATAGATATTTTCCTATATCTTTATGAATTAGAATAATGGATAAGTGGTTAAAAATGAAAATAGAATATTTTTTTTGAGCTATACATGCTTATGACTATGGATAAAAACATTATTGTTTCAATTAATGGCATTTAAGGAAACAAAATTATTTCCATTGTGAAGGGGAAGGACCCCCTTTGGGTTGTTTATATTATTATATCATGAGTATAAGTTTAAATTTCAGTGAGAGAAGCACACCGAGGATGGTGTTCTCTTAAGGGGGGAGTATGCCTGTAAACCATTGGATTTTATATGTATCCCTGTAAAAGATTGGAATTTAAATTTTTTAATTACTGAGAACATATGAAATATGTTGTTAGTCCCAGTCCCAACATTGCACAAAATAGGGCTTTAGGGAGCACAAATATAGGTACCTTGTCATTTCATGGAGAGTTGAAGCTGCGAGCCTCGAAAAGGGAGATGGAACTTTATGAGTAAACAAGATAAGTAATGTTTTGATTATTTTCTCCAAAATATTTTTCATGTTTACGTGTTTATGTGGAAAATTATATTTTTCTTAATATATACTATGTTATAAATAAATGTTGAGAGGAGCTTGATTCTTTGAGAGGTAAATATACCTCGTGCACAAACTAGATTTTACCTCAAAATGTACTATGCTATATTTCTTGGAAAAGAAATAATTTGTCCATGCACAAAGATTAAATGATTATGTTAAATATATGGAAAGCAATATATAAATATTTATATAATATTTCATAAGCAAGAAAGTAGAAAATGCATGCTCTTTATTTTAAAAAGGATTTTGTACTTATTTAGTTTATGAAATGATCACAAATCCAAGATATTTTCTTGAGAATGAATGTAGAATAAAGAGGGTAATTTGTGATACATTTTCATGGTTGGTGAAAAATAAAATGAAATCGTAAGAAATGCAAGATGTTTTCTTGAAAATGAATGTAGAATAAAGACGGTAATTCGTGATACATTTTTAGGGCTAGTAAAAAAATATATATATCATGGGTGGTGAAAAAAAAGAAAGATAAATGTTAGTTAGATTAATTTTCTTGGAAGGGTTTCCATGAATTTGTATGCAGATGTTACCTATGTTTTCATTTAAATAACACATTAGTGCACAAAGATTGGATAGGAATTTTGTGCATGAATTGAAGAAAATAAGTAAATATTATTTTTATAAAAAGATGCATATGAATCTTGTTCGTAAAAGAACAAGAATGCATAAAAGTTTAAGTTAACATTGTGAATGTTTCTTATGTTTTATGTATAAAATATGGTCATCTATATGGTCATTTCTTGAAAGGGAGGCATGGGAAAAACTACAGGTATAAAGAAACAAAACTAGGTTATGTTAACTTCTTCTTGCAAATGAAGTATGCATTTGTTTACATGAAAGGAATAGTTAATGATGGTGTAATTCCAAGAAGGGAATATGTCCTACGTACATTAAATAAGAGTTGTTATGATAAGCTTTTGCAAGCACAAATAATAGTGATTGTGTTAGGTGCTACATTAAATAAGAGTTGTTATGATAAGCTCTTGCATGCACAAAGAATAGTGATTGTGAACTTATGTACATTAAAGAAGAGATATTATAATAAGCTATGGCATACGCAAAGAATAGCCATTGTGATATAGAGATATATTCTTTGCATGGATAGAAGAAATATTGAGTTATAATGTTTCTTTATGAAGAATTATTTGTGAGTGTTTCATGCTGTCATAACCAATATGTTAGTTTCATTTGGAATGAGATCATGCAAATGTATGCAATATTTGTATTAGCTTTTCATGCTCTATTGTCTTAAGTATTCCTTTGAGAAATTATTTTAGAAACTTTTTGCATTGTATGCATAGGAACAACATTAATCATGTTAGCTTTAGCACCAAAAGCAATAGCTGAAGGGCTAGTTATTTTGCTAAACTTTAAGTAACATGAATGCACATTGTGTCATTTTCCATTGAAGGAATTCCTGGACAGTTGTAGTGATTTTCCTCGTACGAATGTGAGCGTGTGTGAGAAGTGTCATAATAATGTGGGGATTATTTGACATGAATTGATAATTACTTGATCACACTACGGTAGAGCGGTTAGAAGAAAGCATGTTGTGACAATGTATTCACATCTCATGTATGCACATGAATATGTGTTAAAGGATCACTTAAATATTGATTATTTATTGATGAAGGATTTATCTAATCATGCTATAAAAGCTTTTTGATGACATCAATGACAGGAAATGTTGGTGACTTATGAGAAGGAAATATTATGCTTAACATGGTGGCAGGTAAATGATTAATGGTTCATGCCGATGAGTGCGAGCTGCAGGACGGTCAATTGTACGATGGTAGATTTTAGGTACATGCATGCCACAAAGATATGAAGATATGAAGATTCATGGATAAAATATATCGTAATTATTGTAATGGCTTTAAGCTAGATATTTGTATATTCCTTGTAAGATTTATAACGATGGTTAAGGGATGGTCTCCCTTATAAGCCACTGAGTGAGGATTGAACACCCTCACTAGTGTTTAATAATAAAAGTAAACGTTTGTTGGCTTTCACCCTACAGGTTTCCAGGGTATATTGGTGTTCAATGATGTGATTGATTATTGTGTCAAAATGATAATGTTGATTCCTTTCTTGTTGTGATGTTCATAATTTCAAGTATGTGATTACTACGTGAATAAGCAAATGAATGCAAGGTATCTCATACAGTTGTATGTTAATGTACCATAGTAGAGGTTGTTAATGGTTAAGCAACTTACTATTCTTATACTAAGGTTTCATTATGAATGGGTGAACATTCTATGTAATGATGAGTAAAGAATATTAAACAGTGATTTGGATAGTTACCCGTGAGTACCTTGTATAAAAAAAATTAACTCCTTACATTTCCATGTGAAGTTATCGGTGTATGTTACAAGTGGTATCAGAGCTAAAGGTTGCAGCACTGACGCCTTTGGGAGTTGTTAAGCGAAAATAAATTGAGGTATGCTACTAATAGACATCAGTTAAAGTATGATTCTATAAATCTACATATTGATTGATATATGAATCTAGAAATCTACATATTGTATGATATATGCAGTAGTCTACTCTTGACATGAGATGTGTGATTCATGTTTATAACTATATTGAAGAGTAAAAAGTAATAAATGTTGTTGCAAAATAGTTTTCATAATATTTGGAATCCTGTTGAGGATAAAAGGAAATAAAACCTTTGTTGTACTTATGAACAACCTGAGTACTCACTAGTGAAAGTGATAAGACAATTAAACCTTTGTTGTACTTATGAACAACCTGAGTACTCTCTAGTGAAAGTGAGAAGAAAATTAAACCTTTGTTGTACTTGTGAAGAACCTGAGTACTCACTAGTGGAAGTGAGAGTTGTTTATTAACATTGTGTATATGACATAATTACTCATACATTTAATCAACATAACTAAAGCGACCATGCACTACTTGAAAAAGGATGAATGTGTATAGTGATGGTGTGCGAAACTAATGCGTGAATGCAAAATATAGGGAAAGTCCTTGAAGAGGATGAGAGTGTTTTAAAATGAAATTGAATGGACCCTTTCAGATGTTAAAAATACACAGTGGGTTAAGTAGTGAAACTTGACAATAACGACTAGTTGTCGAATGACTAGTTTTTGAATGAGTTGTGTCATGGATGCATTAATATTATTAGTGGAATTGATTAGTTAGTGTTGTATGACTAACTAATAAAACATATATGCATAAATGGGTTTTTTATTAAATATTATTTCAAGTGGTGAACAAGTAGTTACTTCATGTGTCACACTATTTGTAAAATCACACTATTGGAATTGGAAACGTTAGACTGTTACCCCAATCATTATTGACACATATTCATTAATGAATATTTATATATACTTGTATGCATGACAAATTTGTATGCATGAAACTAAAATTATTTTGAAAGTGAATATTTTTTTTAACAATGCATATTTATGATTAGTGTCGTTGATGAGATTAAGCATGGTTAGCTTAATGGAAACAAAAAACCTATGAAGGTAAAACATCGCAAACATTGCAATGTGAATTGTAACAGGAAATACTAAAGTATCATGTTATAATGTGTATTATTGTGTTAGTTGGGAAATAATAATGTATAAACACATGGTATCATGTTATAAAGTGCATGATTTTGTTATTTTGAAAATAATAATGTACAACACATGTATGTTATTCATGTAACCTGTTAATCTAGATATCATTGGAACCATGTTAAGGGTAAGTATGATGTATGATGTACATAATTTTATTTTTCTCTATGTATAATGTGCATAAGTTTAATTATGTAATTTACTATGGGAAAGAATGGTAAAAGAGAAATTTAACATGCCAGATAGTTGTGAACAATTGTGAAAGGCTAAAAGGCCTTGGGTTGATGGAGGTTGTCTTCCCGGAGGGGTTGATGGCACTTGCTCGCCCAAATTTCCTCTCCCTAGAGATATATGATCTCAGTAAGGGAAAAGAGTTGGCCAAGATGGTGAAGAGGGGAAAACTTGAGGAAACTCCATTGATTTTGGAGCCCGTTGGAGGAGGTCCAAAATTCCTCAGAGACGGGACACCGTCAGAGGAATAGGCATGATTTTTCCAAGAAGAATCCTATACTGGACCTTGAGGGGGCATTGGAATTCTCGAGCTGGTTTGCCAATGGAATTCCATTCTGGACCTAGAATTTTTTTTTGTCAAATAACTGTCTGGATGTGAAAATGACTCGATTTGGTTGTGGAAACAACCTCCCATGGGTTGGGCGGAGCATTTTGTTTACCATTGTGGTTCTCATAGCGGAACAAGTTAAGTAATAAGTTATGTGTTATATTAAAATGAATTTTTATATGATTATGTAAATATCTTATGTAGATATTAAGAAGAAAGGAGCTTAGTGCTTGAAAAATGAATTACTCGATTTGGTTGTCAAATGATCGGATTTCCTCTCACTATAGATATATTATCTCAGTAAGGGAAAAGAGTTGGCCAAGATGGTGAAGAGGGGAAAACCTGAGGCTACTCTATTGATTTTGGAGCCTGTTGGAGGAGGTCCAAAATTCCTCATTGATGGGATGCCGTCAGAGGAATAGGCATGATTTTTCCAAGAAGAATCCTATACTGGACCTCGAGGGGTCATTGGAATCTCATAATTCGAGTTGGTTTGCCAGTGGAATTCCATTCTGGACCTGGAATGGTTTTTTGTCAAATAACTGTCGCGATGTGAAAATGATTCGATTTGGTTGTGGAAACCAACTCCCATGGGTTGGGCAGAGAATTTTGTTTACCATTGTGGTTCTCATAGCAAAACAAGTTAAGTAATAATTTATGTGTTATATTAAAATGAATTTTTATATGATTATGTAAATATCTTATGTAGATATTAAGAGGAAAGGAGCTTAGTGCTTGAAAAATGAATTACTAAACGTATAAGTTCATTTATTTTATTACTAATTTGTTTGAATTTCCTAGCAGAGGCTAGGATATGCCCATGGTGCATTGATTGACCATTGGTACGATTAGAGAGCTAGGTGTTCTCTGAGTACTTTTTGAAGTACTGTGTAGATGTCTTTAGTAGGATCTAAGACAATGTGCATGTGATGCATTGATAGAGGGTTGTGCTCTCCGAGTACTTTTGGAAGTGCTCTGATTAAAATATCTCTTGATATTGCATGAATGTTTGATAGTTACAAGTATTTCATTTGATTCTAACTATGTGACTAATGTGATTAAATTTGTTAGTCATACATTACAGGCTCTTTCCATAGAGTGTTGATGGATTGTTCAACCATTCTCAGAATGTTTGTGTAAAAGTCATCACTACTTCAAATAAGTAATTGGTAAGTAATGGTAAATTGGTATATATTTTTTCTATATCTTTATGAATTAGCATAATGGATAAGCGGTTAAAAATGGAAATGGAGATTTTTTTTTGAGCTACACATGGTTATGACTATCGATAAAAACATTATTGTTTCAATTAATGGCATTTAAGGAAACAAAAATATTTCCATTGTGAAGGGGAAGGACCCCCTTTGGGTTGTTTATATTATTATATCATGAGTATAAGTTTAAATTTCAGTGAGAGAAGCACACCGAGAATGGTGTTCTTTTAAGGGGGGAGTACGTAACATGCCTGTAAACCATTAGAATTTACATTTTTTAATTACTGTGTTTTACCAAAATAGTTGTATCAAGAATTCGTTAGGGCTTAAGCAGGGTTTAAGTAGCTTTGGAAATACTCTCAGAGGAATACACAACAGTGGCTCAGAGATTCCACTCTAGGTAAAATGCTAGCCTGAATGTGGTTAAATTCCCTGTCAAAAGCTTCGGCCATTAATTCGCAAGCTCGCAATATTTACGTCGGAGCATTAGCCAAGCCATATATTGCCTGCTCAAGGACCATAACTTCCACTGCTTCTCTAAGCTCTGTGCTGGCTTTTGAAAGGTTCCATGGGAACAACTGTGGTTGATGTAAGGTTTATTAAATAGTATTGAGAACATATGACATATGGTGTCAGTCCCAATCCTAGCATTGCACAAAATAGGGTTCTAGGGAGCACAATTAAAAGCACCGTGTCATTTCATGGAGCGTTGAGGCTGCGAGGCTCGAAAAGGGAGATGGAACTTTATGAGTGAAAAAGATAAGTAATGTTTTTTTTATTTCCAGTGTTTGATTATTTTCTCCAAAATATTTTCCATGTTTACGTGTTTATGTGGAAAATTAGATTTTACTTAATATATACTATGTTATAAATGAATTTTGAGAGGAGCTCGATTCTTTGAGACGTAAATATACCTCATGCAAAAACTAGATTTTACTTAAAAATCTACTATGCTATATTTCTTGGAAAAGAAATACTTTGTCCATGCACAAAGATTAGATGATTATGTTAAATATATGTGAAGAAATATATAAATAGTTATATAATATTTCATAAGCAAGAAAATAGAAGATGCATGCTCTTTATTTTAAAAGGGATTTTGTACTCATTTAGTTTATGAAATGATAACAAATCCAAGATATTTTCTTTAGAATGAATGTAGAATAAAGAGTGGAATTCATGATACATTTTCATGGCTGGGGAAAAAGAAAAAGAAATGATAATAAATCCAAGATATTTTCTTGAAAATGAATGTAGAATAAAGAGGGTAATTCGTGATACATTTTCATGGCCGGTGAAAAAGAAAATATATCATGGATGGGGAAAAAAATAAAAGATAAATGTTAGTTAGATGAATTTTCTTGGAAGGGTTTCCATCAATTTCTATGAAAATGTCACCTATTTTTTCATTTAAAGAATACATGAGTGCACAAATATTGCGTAGCAATTTTGTGCATGAATTAAAGAAAATAAATAAATATTATTTTTATAAAAAGACGCATATGAATCTTGTTCATACAAGAACAAGAATGCATAAAAGTTTAAGTTAACCTTGTGAATGTTTCTTAGGTTTTATGCATAAAATATGGTCATCTATGGTCATTTCCTGAAAGGGAGGCATGGGAAAAACTACAGGTGTAAAGACAACAAAAATATGTTATGTTAAATTCTTCTTGCAAATGAAGTATTCATTTGTTTACATGAAAGTAATAGTTAATGATGGTGTAATTCCAAGAAGGGAATATGTCCTACATACATTAAATAACAGGTGTTATGATAAGCTCTTGCAAGCACAAAGAATAATTATTGTGTTAAGTGTTACATTAAATAAGAGTTGTTATGATAAGCTCTTGCATGCACAAAGAATAGTGATTGTGTTACATGTTATGTACATTAAAGAAGAGCAATTATAATAAACTACGGCATGCGCAAAGAATATCCGTTGTGATATAGAGATATATTCTTTGCATGGATAGAAGAAATATTGATTTATAATGTTTCTTTAGGAAGAATTATTTGTGAGTGTTTTGTGCTATCATAACCAATATGTTAGTTTCATTTGGAATGAGATCATGCAAATGTATGCAATATTTGTATTAGCTTTCATTGAAAAGAGTATACATATTTATATGTGGGAAAAGATTGCATGTTCTGTTAGACTACATTGGAAAGGATTTTTAGTATAATCTTTGAAAAAGAAGACATGCATTTGTATGCTTAATTGCATTAGTTTTACGGAAAATAAACCACGTCCAAGGAAACTTTTAAGGATGGAAAATTATTTTGAAGTTTAAAAAATTGGCGAATCTCAGTAGTCCCTAATGTGAAAAATATAAAACGTTTATTGATGTATTTGTAAAATTATTCAAATTTATGATGATATTATATATATTTTCTATATAATGTTGGTGATTTTTAAGGTAAAATAATTTTATATTGTAAAATTTGGGCGAATCACTTTTATAAAAAAATGGAAATTGGCAAATCTTTTTTTTAGAAAAACCATGAAAAATTAGCCCACCTGCGAATATTAGCCCCTAAAATTTCCCATGACCACGTCTTTGCATGCCTATTATGTTATATTTCCTTGAAAATGAAACATGTGTTTGCATGCTCTATTTTGTTCAATATTCTTTAGGGAAATTATTTTAGAAACTTTATGCATTGTATGCATAGGAACAACATTCATCATGTTATCTTTAGCACCAAATGAAATAGCTGAAGGGCTGGTTCTTTTGTTAAATTTTAAATAACACAAATGCAAATTGTGTCATTTTCCATTGAAGGAATTCTTGGAGAGTTGTAGTGATTTGTCTTGTACGAATGTGAGCGTGTGTGAGAAGTGTCATAATAATGTGGGGATTATTTGACATGAATTGATAATTACTTGATCAGAATAAGGTAGAGAGGTCAGAAGAAAGCACATTGTGATAATGTATTCACATCTCATGTATGTACATGAATAAGTGTTAAAGGATCACTTAAAGATTGATTATTTACTGGTTAAGGCTTTATCTAATCATGCTTTAAAAGCTTGTTGATGACGTCAATGACAAGAAATGTTGGTGACTTATGAGAAGGAAATATTATGCTTAACATGGTGGCAGGTAAATGATTAATGGTTCATTCAGATGAGTGCGAGTTGCGGGATGGTATATTGTACGAGGTAGATTGTAGGCATATCCATGCCACGAAGATATGAAGATATGAAGAGATGAAGATTCGTCGGTAAATTCTATCGTAATTATTGCAATGGATTTAAGCTAGATATTTGTATACTTCCTTGTAAGATTTATAATTATGGTTAAGGGATGGTCTCCCTTATAAGCCATTGAGTGAGGAGTGACCTCCCTCACGAGTGTTTAATAATAAAATTAAATGTTTGCTAGTTTTCACCATGTGGGGTTTCCATGGTATATCAGTGTTCAATGATGTGATTGATTATTGTGTCAAGATGATGATTTGATTCCTTTCTTGTTGTGATGTTCATAATGTCAAGTATGTGATGACTACGTGAATAAGGAAATCAATGGAAGGCATCTCATACAGTTGTATGTTAATGTACCATAGTAGAGGTTGTTAATAGTTAAGCAACTTACTATTATTCTACTAAGGTTTCACTATGAATAGGTGAACATTCTATGTAATGATGAGTAAATAATATTAACTAGTGATTTGGATAGTTACCCATGAGTAACTTGTATAAAAAAATTAACTCCTTACATTTCCATGTGAAGTTATCGGTGTATGTTACAAGTGGTATCAGAGCTAAAGGTTGCAACACTGGTGCCTTTGGGATTTCTTAAGCGAAAATAAATTGTAGTATGCTACTAATGGTCATCAGTTAAGGTATGATTCTAGAAATCTACATATTGATTGATATATGATTCTAGAAATATACATATTGAATGATAGATGCAGTGGTCTACTCTTGACATGAGATGTGTGGTTCATTTTTATAAGTACATTGAAGAGTAAAAAGTAATAAATGTTGTTGCAAAACAATTTTCATAACATTTTGAATCTTGTTGAGGATAAAAGAATATGAAACCTTTGTTGAACTTATGAAAGACAATAAAACATTTGTTGTACTAATGAACAACCTGAGTACTCACTAGTGAAAGTGATAAGACAATAAAACCTTTGTTGTACTTATGAACAACCCGAGTACTCGCTAGTGAAAGTGACAAGACAATAAAACCTTTGTTGTACTTGTGGAAAACCTGAGTACTCACTAGTGGATGTGAGAGTTTTTTATTAACATTGGGTATATGACATAATTACTTATACATTTAATCAACATAACTAAAGTTACCATGCACTACTTGAAAAAGGATGAATGTGTATAGTGATGGTGTGCGAAACTAATGCGTGAATGAAAAATACGGGGAAATTCCTTGAGGAGCATGGGAGTGCTTTAAAATGAAATTAAATGGACCCTTTCAGATGTTAAAAGTACACAATGGATCAAGTAGTGAGACTTGACTATAATGACTAGTTGTCGAATGACTAGTTTTTCAATGAGTCGTGTCATGGATGCATTAAGATTATTAGTGGCATTGATTAGTTAGTGCAGTATGACTAACTAATAAAACCTATATGCATGAATGGGTTTTTATTAAATATTTTTACAAGTGGTGAACAAGTAGTTACTTCACGTGTCACACCATTGGTAACATTACACTATTGGAATTGGAAACGTTGGACTGTTATCCGTGGGAATGTTACCCCAATCATTATTGACACATACACATTAATGAATTTTTATATATACTTGTATGCATGACAAAATTGTATACATGAAACTAAAATTATTTTGAAAGTGTATATTTTTTTTAACGATGCATATTTATGATTAGTGTCATTGATGAGATTAAGCATGGTTAGCATAATGGAAACAAAGAACCTGTGAAAGTAAAACATCACAAACATTGCAATGTGAATTGCAACAGTAAATACTAAAGTATCATGTTATAATGTGCATGATTGTGTTACTTGGGAAATAATAATGTATAATATAGTATGTATTATAAAGTGTATGATTTTGTTTTTATAAATAATAATGTACAACACATGTATGTTAGTCATGTGTATAATATATATATCCATTGGACCCTTCTAGAGAATAAGTATAGTGTATGAAGTTATGTACTAAAGTTTTGTTTTCTCTCTATAATGTGCATAATTTAAATACATATACCTTGTTCATTGTAGGAAACAATGATAAAAGAAATTTAAACATAAAAATGAGTTGTAGTTTTCAATTGTGAAAATACAAAAGGTAACAGGTTGACAGGGGTTTGCTACAGGAGGGTGGTTGTACTTACTACAGATTTCCTCTCCCTAGAGATATATGATCTCAGTAGGGAAGAGAGTTATTAAGAATGAGAAGAGGAAAAAACACACAGGCAAATCTATTGATTTGGAGCTTGTTGGAGGAGGTCAAAAATTCTCATGAGCAAAATAATTAGAGAACAGGTGTGACATTTCAAGAAAGATCCTACTGAACCCTTGGTGGTCATTAATTCTCTAGGCTGAGTTTTGGGTGAAAATTCCCATCTTTGGACCTGGAATGGTTTTTTTTGTGTTAAATAATTAATAAGATGTGAAAATGACTCGATTTGGTTGCGGAAACCAACTCCCATGGGTTGGGAGGACCATTTTGTTTACCATTGTGGTTCTCATAGCAGAGCAAATTACGTAATAAGTTATGTGCTGTATTAAAATAAATTTTTATATGATTGTGTAAATATATTATGTCGATATTAAGAGGAAATGAGTTTAGCACTTGGAAAATGAATTACTGAATTTGTAAGTTCATTTGTTTTATTACTAATTTGTTTGACTATCATAGCAGAGGCTAGGATATGCCCATGGTGCATTGATTGACCATTGGTACGATTAGAGAGATAGGTGCTCTGAGTAATTTTTGAAGTACTGTGTGGATGTCTTTAGCAGGAGCTAAGACAGTGTGCACATGATGCATTTATTAGAGGGTTGGTGCTCTCTGAGTACTTGTGGAATTACTCTGATTAAAACATCTCTTGACTATTACTGATTTTTATAATTTAATTATTTCATTGGGTGAAACTATGTGACTAATGTGATTGAATGGTTAGTCATACATTACAGGCTCTTTCAAGGAAGTGTTGATGGGTTTTCAACCATTCTATGAGAGCTTGCGTAAAAGCCATCATTTCTTCCAATAGTAATTGGTAAATAATGGTAAGTTCGTATAGAGATTTTTCTATACTTTTATGAATTGAATAAGGAACAAGTAGTTAGAAATGGAAATGAAATATTATTTGCGCTATACATGCTTATGAATCTGGATAAGAACATTATTGTTTCAATTAATGGCATTTAAGGGAAACGAAAGTGTTTCATTGTGAAGGGGAATGACCCCCTTTGGGTTGTTTATATTATTATATCACATTGAGTATAAATTTAAATTTCAATGAGCGAAGGACACCGAGGACGGTGTTCTCTTAAGGGGGGTGTATGTATAAACCATCAGAATTTACATTTTTTAATTACCATGTTTTACCGAAATAGTTGTATCACCAATTCATTAGGGCTTAAGCAAGATTTAAGTATCTTTTGAAATACTCTCAGAGGAATACACAACAGTGACTCAGAGACTCCACTCTGGGTAAAATTCTAGCTCCTGAGTGTGGTTAAATTCCCTCTCAAACGGTTCAACCATTAATTCGTATGCTCACATATTTACGTTGGAGCATTAGCCAAGCCATATATTGCCTGCTCAAGGACCATAACTTCCTCCAGTTCTCAGAGCTTTGTGTTGGCTTTTCACATGTTACATGGGAACAACTGTGATTGTTGTAAGGTTTATCAAACAATACTAAGAACATAAGATATATGGTGTTATTCCTAGTCCCATCATTGCACAAAATGGGGCTCGAGGTAGCACAATTATAGGCACCTTGTCATTTCATGGAGCGTTGAGGCTGCGAGGCTCGAAAAGGGAGATGGAACTTTATGAGTGAAAATGATAAGTAATGTTTTTTTTATTTCCGGTGTTTTATTATTTTATCCAAAATATTTTCCGTGTTTATGTGTTTGTGTGGAAAATTATATTTTACTTAATATATACTATGCTATAAATGAACGTTGAGAAGAGCTCGATTCTTTGAGAGGTAAATATACCTCGTGCACAAACTAGATTTTACTTAAAAATATACTATGCTATATTTCTTGGAAAAGAAATACTTTGTCCATGCACAAAGATGAGATGATTATGTTAAATATATGGAAATAAATATATAAATATTTATATAATATTTCATAAGAAATAAAATAGAAGATGCATGCACTTTATTTTAAAAGGTATTTTCTACTCATTTAGTCTATGAAATGATAACAAATCCAAGATATTTTCTTGAGAATGAATGTAGAATAAAGAGGGTAATTCGTGATACATTTTCATGGCTGGTGAAAAAAAATATATATCACGGGTGGTGAAAAAAAATAAAAGATAAATGTTAGTTAGATTAATTTTCTTGGAATGGTTTCCATGAATTTGTATGCAAATGTTACCTATATTTTCATTTAAAGAATACATGAGTGCAAAAATATTGGATAGGAATTTTTTGCATGAAATTAAAGAAAATAAATAAATATTATTTTTATAAAAAGATGCATATGAATCTTGTTCATACAAGAACAAGAATGCATAAAAGTTTAAGTTAACCTTGTGAATGTTTCTTAGGTTTTATGCATAAAATATGGTCATCTGTGGTCATTTCCTAAAAAGGAAGCATGGGAAAAACTACAGGTATACAGACAACAAAACTAGGTTATGTTAACTTCTGCTTGCAAATGAAGTATGCATTTGCTTAGATGAAAGGAATAGTTAATGATGGTGTAATTCCAAGAAGGGAATATGTCCTATGTAAATTAAATAAGAGTTGTTATGATAAGCTCTTTCATGCATAAAGAATAATTATTGTGTTAGGTGTTACATTAAATAAGAGTTGTTAAGATAAGCTCTTGCATGCAAAAAAATATAGTGATTGTGTTACATGTTATGTGCATTGAAGAAGAGCTATTATAATAAGCTATGGCATGTGCAAAGAATATCCATTGTGATATAGAGATATATTCTTTGCATTGATAGAAGAAATATTGAGTTATAATGTTTCTTTAGGAAGAATTATTTGTGAGTGTTTTTTGCTATCATAACCAATATGTTAGTTTCATTTGGAATAGGATCATGGAAATATATGGAATATTTGTATTAGCTTTCGTTGGAAAGAGTATACATATTTGTATGTGGGGAAATATAGCATGTTGTCTTAGACAACATTGGAAAGGATTGTTAGTATAAACTTTTAAAAAGAAGACATGCATTTGTATGCTTAATTGCATTAGTTTTACGGAAAAGAAACCATGTCTTTGCATGCCTATTATGTTATATTTCCTCGAAAAGGAAACATGTGTTTGCATGCTCTATTGTGTCAAGCATTCTTTTGGGAAATTATTTTATAAACTTTATGCATTGTATGCATAGGAACAACATTCATCATGTTAGCTTTAGCACCAAAAGCAATAGCTGAAGGGTTGGTTCTTTGGCTAAAGTTTAAGTAACACGAATGCACATTGTGTCATTTTCCATTGAAGGAATTCTTGGGAAGTTGTAGTGATTTGTCTTGTATGAATGTGAACGTGTGTGAGAAGTGTCATAATAATGTGGGGATTATTTGACATGAATTGATAATTACTTGATCACAATATGGTAGAGAGGTTAGAAGAAAGCATGTTTTGATAATGTATTCACATCTAATGTATGAAAATAAATAAACTTGTTAAAGGATCACTTAAAGATTGATTATTTATTGATTAAGGATTTATCTAATTATGTTATAAAAGCTTGCTGATGACATCAATGACACGAAATTTTGGTGACTTATGAGAAGGAAATATTATGCTTAAGATGGTGGTAGGTAAATGATTAATGGTTCATTCAGATGAGTGCGAGTTGCAGGATGGTATATTGTATGATGGTAGATTGTAGGTACATCCATGCCATGAAGATATGAAGATATGAAGAGATGAAGATTCGTGGGTAAATTCTATCATAATTATTGTAATGGATTTAAGCTAGATATTTGTATATTTCCTTGAAATATTTATAACGATAGTTAAGGGATGGTCTCCCTTATAAGCCATTGAGTGAGGACTGAACACCCTCACAAGCGTTTAATAATAAAATTAAACGTTTGTTGGTTCGCATCCTATGGTGTTTCTAGGGTATATTGGTGTTCAATGATGTGATTAATTATTGTGTCAAGATTATGATGTTGATTCCTTTCTTGTTGTGATGTTCATAATGTCAAGTATATGATGACTACGTGAATAAGGAAATGAATGCAAGGTATCTCAAACAGTTGTATGTTAATGTACCATAGTAGAGGTTGTTAATGGTTAAGCAACTTACTGTTCTTATTCTAAGGTTTCACTATGAACGGGTGAACATTCTATGTAATGATGAGTAAAGAATATTAAATAGTGATTTGGATAGTTACCCATGAGTAACTTGTATAAAAAAATTTAACTCCTTACATTTCCGTGTGAAGTTACCGATGTATGTTACACATTATGATAAAAATCATAGAAATGAACGAGTTTAAGAAGTGGAATGAAATGAACACATTTAAGAAGTATATCTATTAATTATAGGAAAAACATTCAAAATAAATGAAATAAATGGAAAACCAATTATAGAAAAAACATGAAAAATAAATAAAATTAATAAGGAAAACATTTTAATATAAGAAAAATGAGTTTGAAAAAATTATTTTAAAATCAATTATAAAAATGATAAATTATTTATAATTTTAGAAAAATGTTTAAAATGAAAATTATATGAAACAAATTTTAAAATTAACTATAAAAAATGTGAAGTGATTTAATTATAATAAAGAAATAACTTGAAATAAGGTTAACATGAAAAACATTCTAAAATAAGAAAAGTGTTCAGTAAAAAAATTATAATATATTAAAATTAATAAGTTTTTAAAAAATTGATAAGAAAAATGATATGGAAAAATAGTTCAAAGAAATTAAAGGAAAAATGGCATTGAAAAAATTATTACGAGGAAGAAATAAACTTAAAACGAAAGTAACATTAAAAAATATTTAATAAAATCAAGTCGCACTAGCATAATTTGTTGAGGATGGGAGGATAAAACCTCACTAAGGCTGTTGTGCCCATGATAGGGGGAGGAGACAAGTTAAACCCAAGAGACAAGTTAAAACTAGTTAGCTTAGCTTAGATTTACCTGGGTAGCAGTTTCTCAAGCCACGGGTCAAGCTTGATGCAATCTCTAATGAACTTAGACCACTTGAGAAAAAAATTTATTATTTAATAAAGAAATAGAACAAGGCTTAATAAGAAAAATGGTATGGAAAAACACTTCAAATAAATTTGAAAGAAAAATCATATTGAAAAATTAATTATAAAGAAGAAATAAATTAAAAGAAAAATAACATTGAAAATTATTTAATAAAGAAATAGAAAAAAGATTTTAACTTTTTTCATATAGAAATTAAGTTTATATGCCAAAAAAACTATTTAATAAATAGAAATACATTTTTAAATTTTCTAAGAAAATTAGGTTTAATTGAAAAAATTAATATAATCAATTAAATAAATCTCACAATTATATGAAAATGTTTGGGTGTGAGGTCTAGTTATGGCTTTAGTTTGAGTGTTTCTGCATCAGTTGCAATGAAAAAAAATTATTTGACATATTTTGATCAATCATTTAGGATCTACAGAGATCCAGTCTTTTTGTGTCATCACATGAGCATTATGGGGGGGAGGGAAGAGACCCCCTCCTACCGAAACACCATTAGAGGGAACCAATTGAACCAGAAAATTCACAGGGAAGTGAAACAGGGAACAATGAAAGTCTCGTTCTAGGGGCCCAATGGCAGGCTCCTATGTAGAGTCATTGCCTTCCCAAAGCCATTGGCAATTTGAAGTTTGTTACACCAAACAATCGCTTAGGGGATTCTTGTAGCTACATGAAGGACCATACCCTGATTTGTAAGTTCTTGGGAATTTGGCCAAAAGAACAAGAAATAATCTAATTTATTCAAGTGAAATGACAACCAAAGAGAGTAACAGAATTGTGACTTAGGGAAAAAGGATTCTTCATAGTGATTTTTGAAGACCTGAAGGATAGAAAGAGGGTTTTAGAAAATGGGCTTTACTTCATCAAAAATGTTGGTTTGTTTATGTGGTTTTGGGAGGAGTGTTACAACCAAGAAAAGGAGTTCCCGGTGGCCCCAATCTAGGTTTCAATATTTTTGCTCCCAGATGAATTCTAGGAAGTCAATATCCTGGAAGGGATTGGTAATGCTATAGGGGAATTTTTCAAGGCTATAGAGGTAAACATGTGGTGCAAGTGTAACACCCCCAATTTATGTGTTTTAATTTCAAAGCTAGACATTTGAACTTTAATCCTAAAGGGAGTGGGCCCCAAAGGATATGTAATTTGTGAATGTAATTAAATATTTAAATTAAGGAAATGAATAAAATGGGTTTGTGCAGATGGACCAAAGTGATATTTTGAGATCACTTGCTAATTCCATGAGGATGGATAAAGCAACTAATTCCCCACAATCTTTCAAAAAGCCTTGAAAGGAATTATTTCTAATTTAGATTTTGAGTAATAATCTAAATTTCCCCAATGATGAGGAAAGTAGTTGGGAAGAGGTAAAAAGCTGGAAAAGCTGAGGAAAAGCATAAAATAGCTTTAAAGAATCCCTAAAATGGGAAGCCTAGGCAAACAGGAAGAAAAGCATCCTGTTATTCTGGACGCAGAATTAGAAACATGCTTTGGGGAACATTAGCTTAAATAAGCTGCTCTTAAACATATTAGTGGTTGGTCTGTGTTGGAGGTGATCTCAGCTCGGGGGTGATTTCTGGGAGAAAAAAGGACTCTAAGGTTGGGAGGTTGGTCTCACTCACAAGTGGTATGTATTTTGCAATTTCTGAATGTGTTTATTTTAAACAGTATGAATTGGCTACATATAAAAATTAATGGGTTATTAGTATATAAACTCTACATTTAACAGAATTAGATATAAGACCTTCATCTCTATAATTCTGTATAGTTGTAAAGTTTAAATCTGTGATGAAGAATCCACCAGAATCTCTAAACCTAGGTGGTTTAAATCTGAGGATACATAGTTCATCACAGATGATAATTTAGCTTAAGTTGCCCTAAATCTAGTAATATTCAAGTATGAATATGATTAAGTAAACCATAGGCTAAATCATTTTCTTCTTTATTAGTACAAAGCTGGCCAAAATGAACCATACTGTGTTACTGCTAGTAATCGAAATTTTGCCTACTACTAAAGGCTGAAATGCAAAGTAGTATTGGAAATAAACTTGAATATAACTGTAGTCTGCATGATCAAGATTATATGCTAAACTACTACCAGGTCTTATTGAATAATTCCACCCAATAGGATTTAATTCGGATAACACAAACAAAGTTATTCTGGTAGGATATGTCAATATAAAAGTGTAATACATTAATAGAAAATGTTAATTACAACCTCCTCTATTTAACCACAAACACTGTAGCCGAAAAATTGATATGGTTATTTGCAAATCATTTTGTTAAATTTATTATAAAACATTATGAGAAGACCTGATGTTAAATAAATGCATTATACATTACAAAGAAATTCAGACTTCTCGGGAATTTCCACTAGTGCGAGTGTTAAATTTGAAGTTTAATAAAAACAACCAAAAACATTACAGTTGCATCAGGGGTAATACCGCCATATTACATATTGCCATATAAAACAAAACATAGAAGTGTTTGAAGGGCTACTAGAAACTATGCATTAGAAAGCCATACGTATTATGTAAACCCATACTGTATAAAACCATACGCATCATAAACTATGCATCATGTAACCTCAAGCTCGAGGGTACCTGTACAATTCTATTTACCATAAGCAAGAGTAGTACTGAATAACACATTAAAATCGGCAACCATTTGGTTGCATGGGTTTAATGATGTAGTAAAGCACCATTACCGAGCCCTATCCTTCCACACAGTATACATATCTATATATATATAGAGCTCACACTGAATCACAAAAATCCATTGTTACGGTTATACATATAATGACAAATTTTATAGTGACACTACATCTTCATCATTCATAGAAGTGAAACAAGGAGAGATAAAGACAATATCTCTGTGTATACGCCGGACTCTCTTTATGTAAACTTGGTTAATTTCCGGCAAGTAATTACTTACAGGTGTATAATATGGGTTCGATTAAATGAGTTAAATCATAGTAGTCTTCTTTTAAAAGTCGTGTTATAGTTGTAACAAAATATACGAACTAGTTAAAATAGGAACTAGAAACTCGGTGCTCAGCTACAACACAGTAAGGTAAACAAGCACCTTATAACAATACATATAGCTAAAAGAGCCGTGATTGTTAGGCATAACAACCAGAGCTATTTAACTGAGGAGGGCGCGAAATGAAACATCAGTGTCAAAACAAAAACAAAAATCCTGTCAATCATAGTGGGAAGGTAAAACTAACATTTTAGAAGGCGTGGAACCTGTGTGATAAACGATTCACAATAAACGAGTAGAACACAGATTAAACCCTCACCGAGACATAACCGATGGAGTAAGAAGCCGCAAGCACTAAGATCCCGGTTAACTGAAAAGGGGAAAATAAACCAGGTAAGAGTAGAAAAAAAATATAATACAAAAGAATAGCCGGTCGGCGTAAATCTCTGGTGGAAGAAACACACCTGTGGAACCGAATATCTCTTGAGACGACGTCCTTGCAGAAGCTGGAACCGAAGGAAACCGACGAAAATACCCTGACTTCGGCGATAGGGTAGTTGTGTCTAAATTAGAATTACCCCAAGTTAACCATCTCCCACGAAGAACAAACTCCATGATCTCAGGGTTCGAAACCCAGATTCTTAGGCGCAACGATAAACAATCGGAATAAGTAAACCACATAGCTGAAAAGAAGAAGGGGTCGTCAGAAATATTATAGAGGCATAACTAAATCCCGGGTGTTCAAAACGAAATCGAAAGACAGTGCCCTGGTTCACTTAGACACATATAACCATGTTGATGAATCAAGCAAAGGGAGGAAATGCTATAACAATTTAAACAACATACAGGGAAGAGAGTAAGAGTCGAACCCCCTTTTAACAATGATCGAATTCATAACCTTCCGAACGGAGCAGCGAACGAAGGAAGAAACCTTGGCTCCAGGTGATCGCTCAAAAGAAGAAGATGCAATCTCTGGTATAACCCTCACAGCTGCGACAACCTAGAGGTCTGAGAAAAAAATCAAAGGGTTGCCGATAGAACTCTAAAGGGTAGCGCTCGAACAGTATTAAATCCAATAACCTGAACCCTAAAAGATACAAGCGGCAACACGCATCAATGGCGCATGGAACAAACTAGAAATGTGATAATAACAATTCAATAATAAAGGACGATGAAATCCCAAGAGAGATTCAACAGCAAAATCGACGGGGAAACGGGTTACGAGGTCTAGTTGAGTTAATATGCTCGAACCCCAAGTTGACCACTCAACAGCCAAGTACATTTAACGCCGAGCATTTCATTTCAATGGTGATCCTTGCATATTCTAACTCAGTCGACGTGTCATTGGATCCAGATAACATGTCAAAGAATAGTACTGGAGGTTAGTAAAGAAGAATACGATTCCAGACTGTAGCGCCAGAGCGATCTTGGCAATGTTTACCTTTTCATTTATTAGAGACAGTACTCGTCATTTATACCCTACAGCAGAGAGATAAGACAATGATAATTCGAACGCATATCCTATGATATTTTTTGAGCCTCTTTCTGCAATGGAACGTATAAAGGAAACAATGTATGCATAAATTAATACCCATAGGGGTTATAAAAGATAGGAAAAGGTAGATAGCTTCGCATGAAACAGATGTATACGACCACGAATTCTACAAGAGTCGAGACATAGCCTTACCCATCCGATATATATATGGATATATAAAAACCTCAATAGAGGGATTGGCAAAATATGTTAAAGGAATAAAAACAAAAAAAAAAAGACACGTGATTAGGTATGTAAGTATATATAAATGGTTAGAGTATTTATATATATAACCTGATGGGTAATTATATGTTAAATGGATTGAGAATCATGTTAACATATAAATAATTATATATAAATGGGTGGGGTATTTTTATGTATATAAGGTGGTGAAAGTATAGGTTACATATTTTGGTAATGATATTAAGTTATCCATGGTTGTATATTCAATGGTTGGCATTGATATATACATATAAATAAGGATTGGTATTTATGTCAACATGTATGTATTTATATATAAACAATTGGAATTTATATATATATATGGCTTGATAACCATGTTAAGCTGTAAAGTACAGAAATCTTCATATAATACAAATATTACAGTCAGAACCAGTGTGGTAGTAAACTTAAAAAAAAGATATGAAGTATACTTCATTCAAGGAAAAAAAAAATTTGAACTAGTAGTAAAAGAGAATCAGAGAGACGTTACAAATGGTATCAGAGCCCAAGTTAGAAAGCTGGGCTGTTTATGTTGTGCTCATTATTGCTGTGTATAAATAAATATTGTGAAAAAAAATTATTTTACTAATCTGTAATATGTGGTGTAGTGTGGTGCTGGAATGGCAGAAGGGGAAGAAATTTATGTGGATCTGCGTGACGAGTTTAGTACGCCAGATCCCAATGCTCCGGTGATGGCCATTTTGCACAGGTTGCAGCAAGAATTGGCTGAGCTGAAAAGCCAGAATGACAAGTTGTCATCAGCGAGTAGGGAGCAGGAAAAACTCATCAGAGAGCTAACCTTTCGGAACAGCCAAGAAGGCGAAGGTTCCGGAAAGAGGAAGATTGATGAATATGAGGATGAGGATGCTGGTAGGCATCAGTATAAGCAGAAAATGGAATTACAGGGAGAATTACGAAAGATCAAACCTTCCTCCTATGATGGAGAGAAGGAGGAAGATGTTGAAGCTTGGTTGCTGAACATGATTTTAAGTATTTCCAATTTTATGAATATGAGAGCAATCTGAAGGCCAGATTAGCTGTTTACCAACTACAAGGTAAAGCTACCTTGTGGTGGGAGGAGACGAAAATGGTTCATGTCATTGATGAAAAGACAGTTACTTGGGAAGATTTCCAGGTTAAGTTCAAAAATCGTTATTTGAATGAGCGTTATTATGATGATAAAGCAAAGGAATTCCATGAACTTAGACTAGGACAGCTCACTATTGATGAGTTTGTTACTAAGTTTACAAATCTGTTGAGATATGTACCCTACATTAGGGAAGAAAAGGCAAAATTACAAAGGTTTCTGAATTGTTTGCCTACTGTATACAAAGAGAAAATTGAGTTTGACAACCCAAAGACAATGGATGAAGCTGTTAGAAAAGCGAGATTATGCTATCAGCAGTTTAAAGGAAAGGCTAAGCAAGGAAAAATATGGTTAAACAATGGTGAGTTCAAGGGGAAAAGACAAAAACCAGCATATTTAAAGAATTTTGGCAGAGATCATCAGCGGAAAAAGTTTAAAAAACCCAAAGAGAGCCAAACTGCTCAGTCCCAAGTGGCTTCAAAACCAATAGATGGAGACAGTCAGAATGAAGAAACCCTTGAAATGTTGGGGCTGTGGAGAACCCCATCTTTTGAGGGACTGTCCTCATCGAAACATTCATATGATCAGGAGAGAGCGAGAAGCTACAACAGTAAATGACATAGCCAGAAATATACCAACTATCAATGCAGCATTGGAAAATCGGCAAGCAGAACATCAAGAAACCATGGTGGAAATGGAGGGTAAGATCTCTGACCTACCTATTACTGTTTTGATTGATCCAGGTGCTTCTTTGAGTTACATTAGTCCTAGAATTGTAGAAAAATGTAATCTTAAACCTAAAAAATTTCAGCAATCATGGTTGGTACATCTGGCCACTGGAACTAAGAGAAAGGTAACGCATAAATTACCCAGAACAGCAATCAAATTAAATGATTGTCAAATAGAAGTAGATCTGAATATACTGCCTCTAGGTTCTTATGATTTGCTGATTGGAATGGACTGGCTGGAAAAGAAGAAAGCCCTGATGAACTGCTGGGATAAAACCCTGCATTGTGTGAATGAAGAAGGGAAACCTTTTACTCTCAAAGGAAAACCAAAATCCATTTCGGTAAGACAAATATCAGCACTACAATTAAAACGAACAGCTAGAAAAGGATACCAAGTTTATGCAGTACATGTGGAGGAAGTAGAACAGAAAACTGGAGAAAATCTGCTGAATGAGTTACTGGTGGTAAGGGAATTTAAAGAAGTCTTTCCAGATGAGATTCCTCATCTTCCCCCCCAAAAGAGAAATTGACTTTACAATCGATATGGTGCCGGGAGCAACACCTGTTTCCCGAGCCCCCTATCGAATGACTCCTCCTGAACTTATGGAACTGAAAATTCAATTACAAGAATTGCTAGATAAAGGTTATATTAGACCAAGTGTGTCTCCTTGGGGAGCACTGGTCTTATTTGTGAAAAATAAAGATCGAACTTTTAGGATGTGCATTGATTATCGCCAACTAAACAAGTTAACCATTAAGAATAGATATCCTCTACCTAGAATTGATGATATTTTTGATCAGGTGAGAGGAGCTTCAGTCTTTTCGAAGATTGACTTAAGAACTGGGTATCACCAGCTCAGAATCAAGGAAGAAGACATAAGTAAAACAACTTTCCAAACCAGGTATGGACACTACGAATTTGTAGTCCTACCTTTTGGATTGACAAATGCCCCTGCCACATTTATGTGTTTGATGAATAGTGTGTTAAATAAGTAATTGGATAAAATTGTTCTTGTGTTCATAGGTGATATTTTGGTCTACTCCAAAAATGAGGAGGAACATAGAGAACATTTGCAGATAGTGTTGCAAACTCTGAAAGAAAACCAGCTATATGCCAAGTTCAGCAAATGTGAATTTTATAAGGATAAGATTCAATACTTGGGCCATATTATTTCTGAACAAGGCCTTGCTGTTGACCCTGAAAAGATAAAGGCTATAAAAGAATGGCCTGTACCAATGGATGTTTCGGCAGTAAGATCATTCATGGGGATTGCAGGCTATTATCACAGATTTTTGGAGAGATTTTCTGCCATAGCACATCCCATAACATCATTACAAAGAAAGGGTGTCAAATTTGAATGGACAAACAAATGCCAAAACAACTTTGACCAGTTAAAAGTAAAACTCACTACAGCCCCTATCCTAAAGATTGCTGATCCTGATAAAGAATTTGTTGTATGTACAGATGCTTGTCGAGAGGGGTTGGGAGGAGTCCTTTTGCAGGAAAATTCAGTTATTGCCTATGAATCTAGGAAACTGAAAATACATGAACATAATTATAGTGCCTAGGATTTAGAATTAGCAGCTGTTATCCATGCTTTGAAAATGTGGCAGCACTATCTTCTTGGGAAAAAGTTTACATTGATGACTAATCATATTAGTCTCAAATATTTCTTTTCCCAAACTGATATGAATGCAAGACAAGCCAGATGGTTGTCCTTTTTAAGTGAATTTGATATGGACATAAAACATATCAAGGGAAAAGAAAATAAAGTTGTTGATGCATTAAGCAGGAATTCTTGTCAGAATATAAACAGCATTGGAAGTAGTGCCCAGATCGAAGTAGAAGAGTTGGTGAGACAAGCAGCAAATCAAGATCCAAACTACGAAACACTCTTGGTGAAACTACAGAAAAAGGAGAAAACTGATTTCACTCAAAACCAAAAAGGGCTGATCTGTTATAAAAATAGGTTGTATATTCCCAATGTAGAGTCCTTAAAAAGGAAAATCCTGGATGAATATCACAAACAGCCATATGCAGGACATATAGGATATCAAAAAATGTTAACATCCCTGAAAAAGAAGTTGTTCTGGCCAGGAATGAAGAGAGATGTAGCAGAATATTTAAGTAGGTGCATGGAATGTCAACTAGTCAAAGTTGAGCATCAACATCCGGCAGGTATTTTAAACCCTTTTCCAATTGCAGAATGGAAATGGGACACAGTTTCCATGGACTTTATAACAGGATTACCCAAAACCAAATACCAGCATGATTCTGTAATGGTAGTAGTAGACACTCTAACAAAAGCTGCCCACTTTATACCAGTGAAATCTACCTTTGGGATAGCTCAAGTAGCGAATGTGTTTCTGAAGGAGGTAGTAAGGCTTCATGGGGCTCCAAAGGTAATTGTTTTAGACCGAGATTGTAAGTTTACAGCAGATTTTTGGAAAGGAATATTTGGAGGGATGGGTACTAAGTTGAATTTTAGTACTGCCTATCACCCTCAGACCGATGGGCAGACAGAGAGGACTAATAAAATTCTGGAGGATATGCTGAGAATGTATGTGATGGATAGGCCATCACATTGGGAAGAGTATTTGCATTTAGCCGAATTTTCCTATAATAACAGCTACCAATCCTCTATGAAGATGAGTCTGTTTGAGGCACTGTATGGAAGAAAGTGTCATACTCCTTTGAGATGGAGCCAACCAGAGGATAAACTAATGTTTGGGCTCTATGCCTTACAAGAGATGGAAAGAATTTTTAAACAGATACAAAGAAACATCGAGACAGCACAGGATTACCAGAAAAACTATGCTGATAAGAAATGAGTGCACCGAGAATTCAAAGTGGGGGATCATTTGTATTTGCGTATTAAACCCAAAAAGAGCACACTTTATGCTGGAAGTTATGCAAAACTGGCTCCTAGATATTGTGGTCCTTTTGAAGTATTAGAAAGGGTGGGAACAGTGGCTTACAAGCTGGCCTTAGCACCCCATGTTAGAGTTCATGATGTGTTTCATGTTTCGTTATTAAAAAGATATGTGCATGATGCTTCTCACATAGTTGATTGGAATGTTGTACAGGTGGAACCAGAAGGGGAGTTTCTGCCAGAACCGCTTCAAGTATTGGAACGGGAAGAAATTGAATTGAGAAACAGAATAGTAGCCAGAGTAAAAGTGCAATGGAAGCACTTTACTGCTGAAGAAGCTACCTGGGAAAGAGAAGCTGAAATGATGGAAAGATATCCATTTTTGTTTGAAAAATGAACTCTAGTAGTTAAATAACAACACCGAGAACGGTGTTTATTTTCAGAGGGGGAATATGTAACACCCCCAATTTATGTGTTTGAATTTCAAAGCTAGACATTTGAACTTTAATCTTAAAGGGAGTGGGCCCCAAAGGATAAGTAATTTTTCAATGTAATTAAATATTTAAATTAAGAAAATGAATAAAATGGGTTTGTGCAGATGGACCAAAGTGAGATTTTGAGATCACTTGCTAATTCCATGAGGATGGATAAAGCAACTAATTCCCCACAATTTTTCAAAAAGCCTTGAAAGGAATTATTTCTAATTTAGATTTTGAGTAATAATCTAAATTTCCCCAATGATGAGGAAAGTATTTGGGAAGAGGTAAAAAGCTGGAAAAGTTGAGGAAAAGCATAAAACAGCTTTAAAGAATCCCTAAAATGGGAAGCCTAGGCAAACAGGAAGAAAAGCATCCTACTATTCTGGACGCAGAATTAGAAACATGCTTTGGGGAACATTAGCTTAAATAAGCTGCTCCTAAATAGATTAGTGGTTGGTCTGTGTTGGAGGTGATCTCAGCTCGGGGGTGAGTTTTGGGAGAAAAAATGACTCTAAGGTTGGGAGGTTGATCTCACTCACAAGTGGTATGTATTTTGCAATTTCTGAATGTGTTTATTTTAAACAGTATGAATTGGCTACATATAAAAATTAATGGGTTATTAGTATATAAAATCTACATTTAACAGAATTAGATATAAGACCTTCATCTCTATAATTCTGTATAGTTGTAAAGTTTAAATCTGTGATGAAGAATCCACCAGAATCTCTAAACCTAGGTGGTTTAAATCTGAGGATACATAGTTCATCACAAATGATAATTTAGCTTAAGTTGCTCTAAATCTAGTAATATTCAAGTATGAATATGATTAAGTAAACCAGAGGCTAAATACTTTTCTTCTTTATTAGTACAAAGCTGGCCAAAATGAACCATACTGTGTTACTGCTAGTAATCGAAATTTTGCCTACTGCTAAAGGCTGAAATGCAAAGTAGTATTGGAAATAAACTTGAATATAACTGTAGTCTGCATGATCAAGATTATATGATAAACTACTACCAGGTCTTATTGAATAATTCCACCCAATAGGATTTAATTCGGCTAACACAAACAGAGTTATTCTGGTAGGATATGTCAATATAAAAGTGTAATACATTAATAGAAAATGTTAATTACAACATCCTCTATTTAACCACAGACACTGTAGCCAAAAAATTGATATGGTTATTTGCAAATCATTTTGTTAAATTTATTATAAAACATTATGAGAAGACCTGATGTTAAATAAATGCATTATACATTACAAAGAAATTCCAACTTCTCGAGAATTTCCACTGGTGCGAGTGTCAAATTTGAAGTCTAATAAAAACAACCAAAAACATTACAGTTGCATCAGGGGTAATACCGCCATATTACATATTGCCATATAAAACACAACATAGTAGTGTTTGAAGGGCTACTAGAAACTATGCATTAGAAAGCCATACATATTATGTAAACCCATAACATATAAAACCATACGCATCATAAACTATGCATCATGTAACCTCAAGCTCGAGGGTACCTGTACAATTCTATTTACCATAAGCAAGAGTAGTACTGAATAACACATTAAAATCGGTAACCATTTGGTTGCATGGGTTTAATGATGTAGTAAAGCACCATTACCGAAGCCTATCCTTCCACACAGTATACATATCTATATATATATAGAGCTCACACTGATTCACGAAAATCCATTGTTATGGTTATACATATAATGACATATTTTATAGTGACACTACATCTTCATCATTAATAGAAGCGAAACAAGGAGAGATAAAGACGATATCTCTGTGTATACACCAGACTCTCTTTGTGTAAACTTGGTTAATTTCCAGCGAGTAATTACTTATAGGTGTATAATATGGGTTCGATTAAATAAGTTAAATCATAGCAGTCTTCTTTTAAAAGTCGTGTTATAGTTGTAACAAAATATACGAACTAGTTAAAATAGGAACTAGAAACTCGGTGCTCAGCTACAACACAGTAAGGTAAACGAGCACCTTATAACAATACATATAGCTGAAAGAGCCGTGACTGTTAGGCATAAAAACCAGAGCTATTTAACTGAGGAGGGCGCAAAATGAAACATCAGTGTCAAAACAAAAAACAAAAAATCCTGTCAATCATAGTGGGAAGGTAAAACTAACATTTCAGAAGGCGTGGAACCTGTGTGATAAACGATTCACAATAAACGAGTAGAACGTAGATTACACCCTCACCGAGACATAACTGATGGAGTAAGAAGCTGCAAGCACTAAGATCCCGGTTAACTGAAAAGGGGAAAATAAACCAGGTAAGAGTAGAAAAAAAATATAATACAAAAGAATAGTCGGTAGGCGTAAATCTCTGGTGGAAGAAACACACTTGTGTAACCGAATATCTCTTGAGACGACGTCCTCGCAGAAGCTGGAACCGAAGGAAACCGACGAAAATACCCTGACTTCGGCGATAGTGTAGTTGCGTCTAAATTAGAATTACCCCAAGTTAACCATCTTCCACGAAGAACAAACTCTATGATCTCAGGGTTCGAAACCCAGATTCTTAGGCGCAATGATAAACAATCGGAATAAGTAAACCACATAGCTGAAAAGAAGAAGGGGTCTTCATAAATATAATAGAGGCATAGCTAAATCCCGGGTGTTCAAAACAAAATCGAAAGACAATGCCCTGGTTCACGTAGACACATATAACCATGTTGACGAATCAAGAAAAGGGAGGAAACGCTATAACAATTTAAACAACATACAGGGAAGAGAGTAAGAGTCGAACCCCCTTGTAACAATGATCGAATTCATAACCTTCCGAACGGAGCAGCGAACGAAAGAAGAAACCTTGGCTCTAGGCGACCACTCAAAAGAAGAAGATGCAATCTTTGGTATAACCCTCATAGCTGCGACAACCTAGAGGTTTGAGAAAAAAATCAAAGGGCTGCAGATAGAACTCTGAAGGGTAGCGCTCGAACAGTATTAAATCCAATAACCTGAACCCTAAAAGATACAAGTGGCAACACGCATCAATGGCGCGTGGAACAAACTGGATATGTGATAATAACAATTCAATAATAAAGGACGATGAAATCCCAAGAGAGATTCAGCAGCAAAATCGACGGGGAAATGGGTTACGAGGTCTGGTTGAGTTAATATGCTCTAACCCCAAGTTGACCACTCAACAGCCAAGTACATTTAACGCCGAGCGTTTCATTTCAATGGCGATCCTTGTAGATTCTAACTCAGTCGACGTGTCATTGGATCTAGATAACGTGTCAAAGAATAGTACTGGAGGTCAGTAAAGAAGAATACGATTCCAGACTGTAGCGCCAGAGCGATCTTGGCAACGTTTACCTTTTCATTTATTAGAGACAGTACTCGTCATTTATACCCTACAGCAGAGAGATAAGGCAATGATAATTCGAACGCATATCCTATGATATTCGTTGAGCCTCTTTCTGCAATGGAACGTATAAGGGAAACAATGTATGCATAAATTAATACCCATAGGGGTTATACAAGATAGGAAAAGGTAGATAGCTTCGCATCAAATAGATGTATACGACCACGAATTCTACAAGAGCCGAGACATAGCCTTACCCATCCGATATATATATGGATATATAAAAGCCTCAATAGAGGGATCGGAAAACATATGTTAAGGGAATTAAAAAAAAAAAAAAAAAGACACGTGATTAGGTATGTAAGTATATATAAATGGTTAGAGTATTTATATATATAACCTGATGGGTAATTATATGTTAAATGGATTGAGAATCATGTTAACATATAAATAATTATATATAAATGGGTGGGGTATTTTTATTTATATAAGGTGGTGAAAGTATAAGTTACATATTTCGGTAATGATATTAAGTTATCCATGGTTGTATATTCAATGGTTGGCATTGATATATACATATAAATAAGGATTGGTAGTTATGTCAACATGTATGTATTTATATATAAACAATTGGAATTTATATATATATGGCTTGATAACCATGTTAAGATGTAAAGTACAGAAATCTTCATATAATACAAATATTACAGTCAGAACCAGTGTGGTAGTAAACTTAAAAAAAAGATATGAAGTATACTTCATTCAAGGAAAAAAAAAATTGATCTAGTGGTAAAAGAGAATCAGAGAGACGTTACAGCAAGAATGCTTCCTATGCCATAATTTACATTTACATAAATATTGCAAAGCCTATCCCTGTTGTGATCGATATAGAGTACCATGATGTTGTTTGGACCCATCCCTTCGACTACGAGCACGTTCCCTTCAAATGTCCTTGTTGCCACAAAAATGGTCACATGATTAATGATGTCTCTCTTACTATAGTAGAGAAACAAGAGTGAAGGGAGTGGGAAAGAAGAAAGGGTTTCTACGAGGTGTCGCACCACCGCAGGAACCAAGGAATACTAGGCCAAGGAAATAACATAAGAGAGATCTCAGGAGCAACCAATAAATGATAAGAAGATCTAGGGACATCCACCTAGGAAATACTCAAAGGAATTTATTCATAAACATAGGATATCCAACCCTAAATTAGTCATTGAAGGGAATCCCTTAAACATCCTTTCATGGTTATAGCCCCTAGACAATACTCCAGTGCTTGAATAGGTCACTCCTCTGGAAAAACTAATGGAAATGGAGACACTAGCACTGATGAAGTATATATCACTAGAAGAGCCAAGTAGAGACTCACTCCTGAAGGAACTACTGGTGAAAATGACATCAATTCTAGAGACGAAGAACCAAAAAGACAATATGGAAGCCAATGAGAAAACAATGTTGCTATTTCTAAGGACATGGGCCAAGGTAGAAATGAAATTAATCCTAGTTAAACAACTCCACCATTTTTGACATTTATATGGGCAATGGCAGCAATCTAATCTCCCCCTAATGGGAGCTCCTCATGGGAGAGATGCAAAGGGGCATTCCAACCACACAAATCCAAAGAGTAGCCTACGAAAAATCGCAGTGGCAAGGGGCATAAAACATCACATAAATCCCTCCAGGCCACAAGTGAGTTTTTGCTAAACTTTGGGAAAATTAATAAGATAACGAAGTATTTCCTCCCTACTACATAAGATAATTCATGAAGATGATTTCATGGAATATCTAGGGCATGAATAGTTTAGCTAAGCAACATTATTTAAAATAAAATATCATGAAAGAGAAATTGGATATAGTATTTCTTTAGGAAACCAAGGTTTAGATTTCGGCATTGGGAGATATTCTAGTTCAGTGTCAGAAAATATGTGAAGCTATTGCCATAGATTTGAAAGGTAGTGCGAGAGGATTTCCAGTGATCTCGGACCCTAAAGAAATTCTCTTGAATCACTAGATGGCTACCCCAAGTATACTTATAGACCACTTTCGCTACCTAAGTTCAGGGGAAAATTCTGGGTCTTTCTGGCTTATGGGCCCACCTTGTTGGGTAGAAAGGAGGGATTTCTCAAGGAACTATGATCCCTGCACCAAATTTTCCAAGGCTACGGTGTATTATTAGGGGGGAATTTAATTTGATTCAAAATTTGGAACAAAAAAAGGAAGGATACCAAGGTTGGATGCAACACCATCTAAACTCCAAGAACTAATACAAGGTCTCCACTTGGTGAATGTGTATCCAGATATAGATTCTTTACCTAGAACATCCTGCGAGGAGGTACCCATTATATTGTAAGCATGTTGGATATGTTTCTTCTGACTAAAGACATCATGAGTAGGGAAGCTTACCTAGAAGTAGAAATCCTCGCAAGCCTCGGATCAAAGCACTGGCCCATTAGGCTCAAAATCAACCTCAAATGATATCCTAAGAACCAACCTTTTAGGTTCGAATGGTTTTGGCTCCAACGTCAGGACTTACTCCCCAAAGTCAAGAATTGATGAAATGAAATTCAACTACAAGGGAGAAACTAGATGTACATGTTATAACTAAAAGTAATGGAATGGAAATTTCACATCAAAAAATGGAACTACGAGGAATTTGGACATTTGAAAAAAAAAAAAAACGTTTAGAGCAAAGAATGGATGAGTTACAAGCTAATATGATTAGAAATGGGAGGAAAAAAACTATGGTGGTGGAGGAAGGTCATGTACTAATAGATATTGAAGTTAGAAGGAAGAAGGAAGATACGTACTGAAGATAGAAATCCATAGTCCAATGGTTACGCGAGGGTGAAAGGAACACTCACTTCTTTCAAAAGGCCCTAGTCCATACAAAGTTTTTGTGATGTGTTTCGATCTATTCCACTTCCTTAAGGTCACCTAGGAGGTTGAATCTCATTATAGTGGCCTCTTGTCACATGTTTACCCTGGTTGGCCAATTACTTCGGTAGATGTTGGAGGAGGATGTTACAACTCGTTGCATGTGATATCTGTAACATTGTCGTGAATTTTCTTTACTAAAGTTGAGAAATTCTTGATGAATTTTAATTTGTTGAGTGGTTTTATCTCGTGCCACAAGAAACTTACCAATATTGTCAATGCTTAGGTTATAAGATTTTGTAGGTTAATGGTCCAGGTACCCAAATAGTTTTTCTGGAGCCTGTAGCTACCAATTTTTATTGTTTCCTTCTGTCTCATATTCTAAGGGGTTTCTCATTTTATTTCACAATTTTCAATTGGGTTGACAGATGTGTCAATTTAGCTTCAACTAATTACTATACCTTTAATGGTTTAGTTCTCTTTAACTATACAAAGACATTTTTTTTTAGCTTATACTAAGTGCCCTTATCATTTTCTTTTCTTTTGCAAGTATTTCCCCCTACTCTTCCTCATGATCATGCCATTCCTGGTTTGGGTTCGTTGCCAAAAAAATAATTAACCAAGTGCCCTTTATTTTTTTCTAGGTTCACTTGAAACTCTCAAGGTCTGGCCTAGAGGCCTTGTGGTCTTTTAAATTGGTTAATTTTTTATTTTCTTGGGGTTCATTTCATGTACTCATGATTTTTTAGAAGTAGTAGTTATGTTTGAGAATTTGAGAACCCTAGAGTTGGTCGAATTTCTATATGTTGTAGTTTGTAATCCTTGTGATGAACTCCTCCTTATTCAAGTGAGGTCGAGCTCATCTGGTCGTGTTGTTTTTATTTGAACAAAATTTCAGATTTTTGGAAAGTTTGTGTTGTCTTTATGTGTGTACTGTAAATATGCTTCCTCTTTCCTTGAGGCAAACTGAGTTTATATTTCACTCGGTGACCAAAACTTATGTTCCAGATTTATTTTTCCTTATTGTCAATTTTGATAATAATGGTTTCAAAATTACTAAGGAAAATTATACTCTTAGTACTTTCCTTTCATATATTATTGCTTATTCAATGTTAATATAAATGTTTACAGTGTGGAATTTGTTTTCTATAGTTCTCATCGGCATAATTTGTAATTTGTTACATTTTTCTTCTGCAACTTTCTTATATTTCTAAGCATGTTAATAAGATATTATATATCAATTTTTTTAGGTGGTTACCATTTTGTGGATGAATTTTTGTAATTATTTTTTAATAATACCCACCAGGGTTTCTATAATGAATTAGTTAAACTCATTCTTCCGAGACAATGTGTCGAGAAAGACAGTTGTTTTCCACTTTCTCTTTCTCGTCTTTCTAGATTCCTATATAATTTTTCTCTAAGGTATCAGACTGTCTAGTCATTGGCTTACCATCCATTGGTCAGACTAACCTAAACAGATAGTAATTCCTCTCTCGTTAACAAGTTTTTGGTCATTCTGTCATAACCTATAGGGCTATTTCTTTGTCTACTGAGGCTTAACCGAGTATAAAAGTAATTTTTGTTATTTCATTCATAATATTGATGCAGAGCTAGCATATTCATTGTTTCCTATTCTATGCACGTTAACGTTCCTTATGTTAGTGTTAGTATTTTCATACTTCCACCAGGGATCAAAACACATTTTCATGTGCATATTAGGTGTCCCATTCTGAATAAATTTTTCATCATTCCATTAGGTCATTATATAAAATTGTTCCACTGGTGATTGTCCTGGTAAAATAAGCTTCCTTCTCCCTCAGAAGATCATATTGACTGACTCATTCTATATCTCCTTAAGCATAATAACACCTATGGAAATTCTCTATTCACTTGTAAGTCTTTAAATTCAAAGTTCAAAGTCTCATTCAAAAGTTAGGTCAAAAAGCAGTCCCATTAGGTCATAGGGTAAAAATCATGAAAATTGGTCATTTCACCATCAAATTCATCTTTTGAAAGAGTAGTAATAGTTAAATTTATTCAACAATTTCAGGTTCTAAATTATCATTTCCAAGTAAGTGGCTTTTTGTTTACCATATTTTTTTCTCAGTTGTGCTTGGAAATCTCATTTCCCTCTCCTAGGGTTTTGAGGGCATTTTTCTTGGTTTCATGAATTCCATGGTTACATAATCAACAATACTTGTATCTCTATGCTATTACACTTTTCACTATCATTAATATGCCTTCCTAAAAACTTCCCATCACTCCTATCCCTAAAAATCATCATTTTTCCATAACCCCTAGCCTATTGCTACAATTTGACACTTTTTGAGACTAGGCATGTGTTTTTCCCTTTTGTACCCCTTCCCCTCACTCAGTCCTTGAAATTCCACATTCCCCTACTCTCTAACGTCTATCCCTATCGCCCAAAATTTCCCTAAGAATTTAGACACCCCCTAACCCCTTCATTCCCCTCCCTCTACAAGGCAGTCCTAAATCCCTTGTTTTTCATACACAAAAACCTAATGTCTTCTCCCATTAAGCTAGGGTTTTCTATGGGATTAGAGCCATATGAGTATAGGAGGCATAAGGTAGGTAATCTTAGCAAGTATGGAGCCATCCCAACTCATAAACATCATGCCTCCATCATTTTCCAATAAATCATTCTAAGGGACAAACAGAGATGAAATTGACAAAAGTGAGAGATTATTTTGTCCATAATAGGCCAATGGAAAAACACCTCATTTATTTTTTACGCAGGTGTCATGGTTTCAGAGCAATCTCAAAAATATAGGTGCCACGGGAGAATTGCTACACTTCTAGAGTGACCTTGGGAAAATCAAGTTTTCTCATATCTGGAGTGTCTAAATGACTTTCTTGATGAGTCAAATGATAACTAGATAGAGATATATTTCCATTGATCTATCATGAGCTCCATTTGGAGTTGAGGAAGGCCTCCAAAATATGTCTGCACCAGCACTCTGCATTTCAGCACCCTCATTCAACACTTTTTGACCAATACTGGGAAAATCAACTTTTGACAAGCCACCTGAACTCCAAAAAAAAAACCAAAGGTATATTTGAAAACTAGATAGAATACACTTTCCAACGAGCTATCCTGGTCCCAATTTGGACACAAAGAAGACATCCAAATGTGGTCTGCAAAAAGGTGTTGCAGTGGCGCTGCGCGTTTAGAAGATTTTGTCTCCTTTTTTCACATTGGCTCTGTGTGATTACCAGTCTTGGGAGAATAGTTTTTTGACAAGGCATGTGGACACCATTTTGGAAACTAGAGGATTATTTTGAAGCTAGACCCAGAGAGCTTTCCAATGAGCTATCATGGAGCTGATTTGGACATCGATAAGGCGTCCAAAGGTTGCCTACAAGACATGTTATTTTTTCTGTCATGGCATTACGCGTTTAGCAGGAAAATGTAATTTTCGTCATCTTTAGCAAAATTTTGAATTTTGACTTTTTACTTGGGAAAATGAGAAAATTACTAATGTAAATGGTCATGGTGAATGTAAATGTCATGTTTTGACTTTCATCTAAGGTAGACACATTAATTAAGTCATTAGTTGAAGTCAAATGTATTAGTTCTTAAAGATAGGAATGAGTCACTTTCCTCACCCTAGACTCTAGCTTTCAGTTCAGCTTTTGATGTAAAACTCCCTCAGCTCATGAATTCGACTCTTGAGGATGAGAGGAAGTGGTTTTGAGGTATATAAGGTTTATTTTATTATTCATTGTAATGGTTAGACTCACTTGGAGCTTTGGGCATCTCAAGAGACATTTTTGTATCAGTTTGGCTTGGACATAAATAGAAATTTACATCTATTTCTTTGGGATCCATGTGGTATGCAGCGTTTGACATAGTTTCTTATTTGTTACCATTTTTATGAATGTATTGTAAGCTCATAAATCATTTTCATGTCTATGATATGCTTAAATTCAAGTTGAAAGGAAGAATTCATGTTTCATGCTCTGTTTTGGGAAATTTAGCATAATTTGTTTATTTTCTCCAATTTAGGGAGAATTAATTTCAGGTGCTCTTCCTAATTCCTCATTAGTATATTCACCTCACCATAATCATCTTTAATGTCAAATATTATACCTACCTTGCCGCTGAGAACCACTGCAAATTTTGACCTAATTTCCTTGCCCTGCTCTTTGACGCCTCCTAATTCAGCAAACCCTATACAATCAAAATCAAAACCCTAAGCTACTATACCTAGCCTAAAATCTTCTTGTATCAGTCATCTTGGCTGTGATCTATATGGAGAGAGACCTCTCCTGGCCTATTAGGGCTAGCTACTTGGCTAAGCATGGTCTAAGGTTACCTCGAGATTGCCTCTGTTAGCTTGGGGTTCAATCTGAGTGACAACACCTTATTCATAATTAACATTGTATAAAATGATAAGAAAACAGATTCAGTATTCAACTCAACATTCACACGACATTCTTTTCAACAACCAAAATAAAATTCTTATATGAGCTTAATGGATAATCCAAGAACTCACTCAGAAGAGTACCCTCCAGCCTTCCAATGGGATAGAAAATCACATTTGTTATCTTCCCTCAATCTTCCCTAACTACCAAGGAATTTTAGTGACAATGAACATCCAGGTCACCTTACAACCCTTAAGACCCTTCCTAGGTCGAGTATGAAGTTTTTCAATGTGGAATCTTCCACTAGGTCTGACCCAACTCAAGAATTTTCTTCAAGTGCAACATACTACTGCACTCATCTTGGTATAGTCTCCTCTCTCCCTTTTCCTCTATCGGGTGAAAAAAATAAGCAAGAAACCTACCTCTTCCCACTGAGACCCATTTATCTCCAAGGAAGAGAGCCCCAAGAATCATAACTGCCCTAACTGACTGTTTCCTCTTCCCACTGAGACTCATTTATCTCTAAGGAAGAGAGAACCACCTCCTTCCCACCGAGACCCATTTATCTTTAAGGAAGAGAGAACCAAGAATGATAACTGCCCTAACTTATTGTTTCTTCTTCCCAATGAGTTTCATTTATCTCCATGGAAGAGAGAACCAAGAATCATAACCGCCCTAAGTGACTTGTACTTAGACAAAATCGTTCAAAATCCTTCCTCAAAGTTCCTAGCCTCATCCATGTATTAAAAAAATATGCATCTAAATATATTCATAAAAATATTTTTAAGATTTTTTTAAGTTTAGGTCGGTTTTCCTCTAATCCTATATATTAGAAGTCCCAATAACTAAATAATTAACCCAAGGTAAAGTAAAGAGAAATAGTAAACTTGTAATAACAAGGTGTTACATTTATATTATTTTCTCTAATAATATAATGTAATACTTTATTTTATTGTTCCTTTTTTTATCCATAAATTATATGGTTCAAAGAAAACATCTAACATATTTTTGCAAACAATTTATTTTCCATATAATTATTACTATTTTGGATTTTTTTTCAAAAATGTTTATATACATATGAATTTGATAGATTTTTTAACAACAAAAAGGTGTTATATTGAAATAAAGATAAGTTTAAAAATATTAACAAACTAAGAAAAAAACTAAAAAAGAAAGGACAAAAGAATGGACTTGTCAAACAAGGAAAGGACAAGGGAAAAAATTAACTTCTTAAAATATTTTACAATAATAATGAATCTGTATTAAGAAAATTTATTGTGGTAGCTACTCAAAGGTTTATTTAAATTTCTTTCATTATTGTAGTTCTAAATATGCTCAAGAATTTTATGACTACTAGAAAGTATATCTTTTTGTGGTGGCTACTCAAGTTTTATTTAATTTTCTTCCATTATTGTAGTTCTAAATATGTGGGGTGACTTGATTTTTTTTTAAATTTCTAGTATTATATATCAAAATAAAATATCATGCTTAATAAGTATTTAAGGTTTATTTTAATATAGTATTTAAATATTTAAATTGAGGTGTTGTAACCACTGGTTTAATCATTTAAATTATGGTTAAGATACTTGTTAAGAATTTTAAATATTTACTATTATTTTGTTTTAAAGATATATTTAACATAAATTTAATGTTAGTTAATGAAAAATATTTGCTATGGAAATTGTTCAATAAAGTAAAAACTGATGGTAAATAAAATATTTTCAATATTTGAGAGTTGGTTAGACAGAAATCAGTTGAAACTGTTTATTACCCACCTTTGAGGATAAGAGCATAATTGTAATGTCTCTCTAATGTCCCTCAAATTTATTTATTTATTTATTTTATTTATTTATTTTTATTTTTTATATATCAGTTCAGATATCTTTGCACTTTCGCCTTCTCTTCCCTTTTTTAATATATCATATCCAAGCAACTGTTCCCATTAAATTAATTGGATTTGTATTCTAATTTCCTTTTTTTTTTTTAATATCACCGTTAGATGTATTGAAGATTTCCAATTCATTCTATACATTTATTATGCAGGTTATTACTCCATAACCTTAATTCACTAGCTTCTTAATTATCTTATTACATTCTCCTTGGAAATTTTCCCCAACCCACTTTAAGGACCTTACCCTTAATTTCACCTTCCATTTGGTTACTATAGGAATTATATCAATGGTATAACAATGTTTACTTCTAAACATTTACACAACCAATATTCTATACCTATATTATACTTGTCATATGTCATCATTAACCTATATTCAATTTATACCTTTTTCATAACCTATATTTCACTAAACATATACCGAATACAAAATTTATTTATTCCTACACCTTCAGAATTTATATCCTTATAATCCCCATTTTATTTTATAACTAACCTTACCTTCATTACTTAATCCTCTAATCCCCCCATCGTATATGTATAGGGTTAAAGGTTTTACATGGAATATGAATTAATTTAACACTCATTTCATATATCTGGCTTGATGTTCCTCAAATATTTTTATGAATGTGGTAACTATTCCACCCACTCAACTCGTCATCTCATACGAATGACACGTCTTCAGAGTATTTGCATTTCTTAATTGTGAATTCAATGGGGTGAGAAATAGATGTTCTTGCATGTAGGAACTTATGACGGAACAGTACTTGGCGTTTAACGCATTGAATGAATACTACGATGGCCCATGTGAATGGTACCATATCTCTTAACTCCCTTCAAATTTCAAATCTCTCTCTCAGGATTTACTATGATTTGGAATGAGGAGATCTACATGCATATCTCCAAACACCTTTCTCTGTGCTTAATCCTCCGAAGCATAGATGGTAGGATGTTTCCCAAGACTAGGTTTTTTCATAAGGTTTTAATACTTGGTTTCACTCATTGATTCACCTCTACATTTACGCATTTCCAGGTTTTTTTTTTTTTTTCTTCAAAGATCTTGTATGAGGTTCCGAGGACATCTGAAGGAAATTGCAGTGATTCACTCCTTGCTTTGATCTCACCATTTTTTTCCAGGTTAAGTTATCCTCAGCAATACTCAGATATTTTTTTACTTTCTCTAACCTTTCTGGGGAATACTCATTTAAATCATATGTCTCAATCTCTGAAAACTTGTTAAGTGAAAGTAGTAAAATGTTTACAATTTCAAGAGCTGTATATGAATTTAAATGAAATCTTCGTCCACTTGTCTGGATGATTTTGCTTATAATGCTTTGTACACATCTTTATACTTAATAGGTTTGACTCATTAAGATTTAATTTTTGGTTATAGTTCAGAATTGATCGTTTCAACTTCAATGCTTCTAAGTAGTATTTGCTATTATAAAAAAAATCTAGCACTGACTTATTTACTCTGTTTCATTTATTTTCTCTTGTTTTTCATAAATGAAAACGTTTCTAGTTACCAAGACAACATTTCTTCCTGAGAGGGTTACAACGGCTTTCGTGAATCACCTGAGGAGTCGTATTTTTCTCTCAGTTTACCAAGACAGGTAAAACCCCAATTTCATTTCTCTGGGTTGATTCACAGAACGCTACCTTATGTAATATATTATGCAACTGAATTAAACTTCAATCATTTGATTTACTTATGCAGGTTATGGAACTCTTCTGCATTTCAAAAGGTTAAGGTATAGTTAAATTTTCGTTCCTGAAATTTAATAACCTCCATCTTATTACTTCTTCCTGATTTTATCCTCATACCATTTATCTCCCAAATCAATCCCATTTTTTTCCTACTCTCTGTATGCACATATAATTTTTCAAGTTTCACTCGAATTTACATTTTTGCAACTCCAGGTCTACCATGGTATGCAAATGAACTAAGTGTTCCTCTATTTGCACAGGTTATTATCACTGTCCTGGTTTTCTTCAAGGCTTAAACACTAGTTGAGGCATTCTGTTGATATATTTTTAATTCCCATTGATGTAATTTTCCTAATGGTATTTATGCTACACCATTTATATGAGAGTTCGATCTCATCTATTCAAGGACATTTTGGTCTTGCGTATTGTACTAATTTGTAACTGTATAAGTCATATTTAATTTAATTTATCTTTTACCGGATTTCTGTTCACTGGGGTTCACCCAGCAACAACCATGTTTGACTATTAAAACATTATTAAGTAGATATCACGCTTTGAATTTGTTCTAGTTAATACATGTAGTTCAATTTACAGTTACTCTACTTCCACTGTATTTACATCTGTATATGGTTCCATTCACAGTTACCCAACTCTCCTTTCATAAATGTTTTATATAGAGATCCACATATTTATATATACATAAATATATTGCTTGGCTTGCATTCAGTTTAATAAAATAGTCTATTCCTCTTCATTAGTATTTTCAATACCGTTCTGTATTTTCTTCTTTTCAATATTCATTTTCACTCGACAGGTATTTATTTAAATATAATTTAATAAGAATTTATACTTATGCAACAGAATTGTACTCCTTGCTTAGATAACATCCTTCCTAAGGCAGAGAGGTACAGTTTATATTCCTGAAAGTTAATATTTTCTTCTTTGAAGTATTTATACCGAATTTAATGTTTCATACCCATTAAATTCAAATTTGAGTTATTAGTTTATGAAATCTATCTTTTTTTCATACATATATGTCTTTATACTACAGAAGCAGATTAAAGGTATACAATTTATTTGTCTATGGGAGTAAGATATATCTCCAAATATAAACCGGTATCAGGTTTAGAGATTCTAGTTGATATTTCCCAATAAATTCTATTCCTACAACTATACAGATTTTTGAGGATCATTTATTCTGATAAAATCTGCTAAATGTAAGGAATTTTCTATCTACAACACAAGAATATAATACTTTCCAGCCAAATAAAAAGTTAAGATTTCAAAATACAATGTACAACAGAATTTTATTTGTTAGGTGTTCATACCACTTCTTCCTATGACCAATCCTCCCAACCTTAGAGTTCTTCTATCTCTAGGACTCAACCCCAAGTTGAGATCATCCCACGATAGACTAACTCGGTCTGTTCTAGAGCAGTTTACTTAAGCCATGCTTTCCCCAAGCCTGTTTCTAAATTCTGCGTCCAGAATTTTCAGGATGCTTTCTTCCTGTTTTTGCCTAGGCTTCCCTCAATGAGGTACTTTAAAGTTGTTTTCTCTTCTTTTCCAGCTTTTCTACCTCTTCCCAATTACTTTCCTCTTCATTGGGGAATTTATATTTTTCCTCTTAAATCTAATTTAGCATTATTCCTTTCAAGGCTTTTTGAAAGGTTTTGGGAAAGTCATAACCTTTTTCATATCCTCATGGATCAGGCTTACGATCTCCAATCTCATTTGGTCATAGTGCACACATAATATTCCATTTATTTTTATAATTAAAATTGTATTTTAATCCACAATCTAGTTTTCCATTAGGGTCCACTTCCCTTTTGGACTTATTCAAATGTCAATTAAAAAGCATAGAAACTAGGGGTGTTACATATTCCCCCGTAATACTGAACACCATCCTCGGTGTTACTCTTTGAGGTTGATTTCTCAACTCAAGACGAAGATTCCCCCTTCATCTTTGCTGTTGACTTCCATCATTTTTCTACAAAGTATCATTCCTTCCTTGACTTATTGATACTCTCTAGAGTTTGATTTTCTTCCTACTTCATTGCAAGAAGTGTATCTGGAAGAATATTTTTCTGTCGTCCTCTCTGTCCACAATTCATACCAATCCATATAAGAAATATCATATACATATTTTGGTAATCACAACAACATTCTGAACTTTAATAATTTCAATAAATTTAGTTGTTTACCAAACCGTTCAGTTTCGTAGTAGTTTAGTGCATTTTTAGCACAACTACTTATCATTTCTTGTCTTTTGGTGAGAATTCCTCCTCACGTAAACCTGGTCTAGCTCGGCTTTCTTGATTTTCTTAGTGAATTCTCTGCACTTATTTTCACCTTTGACTCTTTTTTCTAGAGTATACAATTCCTGTTACACACTTGGCTAAACAAAATATATAATTTTTCATTAGTATTTCATGAATTTAGAAAACCAACTTTATCATATGCAGATGTTCTGCTTTACCTTTTTCTCAATGCATTTTTGTACTTCAAGTACCTTCTCGCTGTTCGATTTTTTTTCAAACAATCAATTTAATTTGTAATAACCAGGCTCAATAACAAGGGCTAAAATTCAATTTCTACTTTACACTTGAATTCTTTTCTTATCAAATATATTAGTTAGTACCGTAGATCTTCGACTTGCATCTCAGTCTATAGTTTCAGCCTTACACTAATTGATCAATTTTCCATCTTCCTATTTTTATATAGGATCTAGATTTCATTGTCTCTTAACAATCCTTCCACATAGGATTTTTCATTAATTTTTTCTTCCTAGCCATGCAACCATGTCTTTTTTTAATTACCAACTCGATTGGAGTTATCTGTATGTTCGAACTAAGGACATATTATGGACATTTTTTTTTCCATCATCTGTGCTATACTGAGGTAACACTATTAATGTTGTCACACCTCCCATTTTCCTTCCCAAATATTTTTTTTCATTCATCTGTTCAAGTATAATTCTAGCAAGGTATTATACTATCACTATGTAGATTTAACCAGATCATATTTGTTTCCCCAATTAAGATTTATTTCCATATATCAACTATATCCAACCAAATGGGAATTAAATAGATTTGTAACAAAACATAACTATGTTTGACATAAAACATAATGGGTTTATTTATCACCAGCCACCTTCATGTCCCACCTTCGTTTGTATATAATCAGCCTTTGAACATTCAACAGATTCGCATATGTGGGATTGATTCACTTTCACATGTTCCCCATATTGGTATATTTCAATGGACCTATATGAAATCAATTTGATTACCCATGTTTACCACTCTCTGTCCCCACTCGTTCATAACATATAAACCTTAGTGGGATTTAACTTACCCACATTGATATCTATGCGTACCTGGCACTCATGTCCATTTATTGACTTCTCGTCCTCATTTATATCAAGATTGGACTCATTTATTTTGGTCTCCACGTAATACAAATTTGTAAATTGGTTCAACGTAGTTGGGAATTGATACGTGAAGCTAGTTTCCACGTAAGCTTATATAGGATTTTCAGTCTCGTCGTAGAGGTTGTAATGGGTCTCATTCCATTCGTGGTCACGTGAGTTAGCTCCACGTAGCTCTGGACTCATCCTGCCAGCCTACCTTATTGCCAAGGCAATTTCTATGGCACGGCCAGAATGCGGTGACATTTATTTCATTGATTGTCACATTAAATGTTGAACGTATGGTGTACATGACACATTAAACCTTTCGATCCATGGCTTCACCCTTAGGATCTTGCCATGTGGACGACACGGATTCATCTGGTGCGTTAGGGTTTCGTTGATCGATTCATGGGACATTGATATAAATTCACCATGTTATTTGGCTTGTCGGTTCTTTTCCCTTCCTACTCGTTTGGTTTGTCGCATGACAGTGAAATTCAACTCCATGGAAAATTGAGCGTGACTCGGTTCAGTCTTCGGCGTATCCCTGAGCTTCAATGGACCATTCAGGTATGATCATTTTGGAGTTTTAAAATTTCACGCTCTGTTCTTACCGTTTAACATGGGCTTCCCTTTCTTGTTTAGAGTTACGCTCATTGCGTCGAGCCAGTACTGAGATTTTGGATTTAGATGGATCGTTTACCATCGTTTTGTTCTAGATTGTTTTATGTCTAACAATTTGTTATATTGTTTTTGCAGAGAATTTGTTTTCTCTATTTCAAGTGATTCGATTTGCTTGGTTTAAATTCATAGTATTTTCATTTCCTTACACGTATTCTCAGGAGCGAGACTGAACGAATGCTCTTATGGTTTCGGAGCTTACCCTATACATTACGCTCATCGAAGGTTACTCCGAGGTCATTTGCATGGTGCTAAAGGGATTCTACCCCTCTCGACATTCTGGTTCGCTTCTTCCCTCGACCTGTGTGGAGTGCAATTTCTACTGTTCGTTCACCAGAGTGCTAGCTTTGTTATTCTAATTTGAACGCCAACCTCCAATTTGTATTTATTTACGAAAATTTCCTATTATATGTAACAGGTCATGGAAGGAATGGAGTTTCTCCCTCACTAGGTAGCTATTCCCTTCTCAGTCATCATTTTATCTTTGTTCCCGTTTTTCTTCCTTGTCACGTTCTGCATCATATTCATATTGGGGTTTTGTCTCTTACAGGTAATTACGACTTGCGTCTTGTTCTCTCTCTTGAACCATGAGAGACGTGGCTTCCTTCGGCATTAACATTTACTCCTCTTGCCACTTGCAGGTTGGTATTCACCGAACACTGGTTAGAGGAAGTCCGTTCTTCTCTCATTGTTCTATAATTTTTTTTGATAGCTTAAAAATTTTATTGATGAAATTGTATAATTTTGACGATTATAAATTTTAGGTCCCGACACTGAAGGTTCCTTTATATCAGCTCCTGGAGCATTATGAGACTGTCCCCAGGCCACAGTGGGCTTGTAATTGTTGGTTTTTTTTTTTTTTAATATATGTATCTCTATCGTTCCTTGATTTCCATAATACCCATTTTGATTTCGTGGATTATTATGTGTTCCAGCAGTGCTCTCTCTTGACTCTTTTTGACTTGGCTCTAGCTTAATACTTACTGATGGCATTTTCTATTTTGTATATCACACATTCTGTGTGATTTATTGCCTTAAAGCTTTCAGGCCATACATTTATTAAACTATATTGATGAATATGGTGATATTTTAGTGAATAATGTACTGTTCTTCTCCATAGTGTAAAATCAGTTACCTGCATTCTTATAACTCCACATTTTATTATGGTGTTCAAGTAATTTTTCTGTCTAAACCATTTTCGTAGCAGGAAGATTTGTTGTCCAAGGCATTTGTATGTGGTCCTCATACCACACTGGTTTGTAGTTTTAATAGTAACAGTATCTAGGTCTCTTCCATAATCTTGGGAATAGTACAAAATATTACCAGCTCTGCTCTATACCTTTGCTCATTAATTTGCACAGGATATTTGTTTACCTTGTTAGCATCATTTCTCGTCATGCTGCATGAATACCTATAGGTGATGTGTTAATATATATATATATATATATATATACTTATGTCTAGAAGATATTTGCATTTCTAATATGTCACTATACACTCTTGCCTTTAGTTCACATGATAGAATAGAATACTTACAGCTAAATATGCCTTGTTGTTGTGAAATCTTCATGTTGATTATTTAATGAACTTTATTTCACCTATTAGTTCTAGCCTCTCATGTAGAAATGGTTCCATAAAATAAATATTAAAAAGCAGTCTCATGCTAATTGATAATTTCCTCCTTCTGTTATGGAATTAATTTCTTATATGCAGAAATAACTTGCTATTGTACTTCTGTTTATGTATGAAGGATGTGCTGACCCTGGAAGTCAGTCTATATATTTTTCTTTCTGTCTCATTTAATGCACAGTTTAGATTTCAGTTCATCTATTTCTATTTTCAATTATGGTACAGGAACTCTCATATTGTTCTATCCTAATCATGTGCATAAATTTATACTAGTAGATCAGGAGCAGTTTAAAGTTAAATTATCTGTGGAGGAATATGTATCCTCAGATTTAAACCAACCTCGGTTTATAGTTTCTGTTGGATTCTACTCTACATATTTATTTTCTACAACTATACAGAATTATAAAGGTGAATTCCTTATGATTAATTATGTTAAATGTAGTACTAATAATTCTAACATACAAATCCACTATTATATGTAGCCAATTCACACCACAGGAAGTAAAAACACACCAATCCATTTAGAGACATACCACTCTTGCAATTGACCAACCTCCCAACCTTAGAGTCCTTTTGTCTCCCAGAACTCACCCCCGAGCTGATATGACCTCCTAGGACCGATCAACCCCTAATCTGTTTAGGAGCAACTTATTTAAGCTATTGTTCCCCAAAGCATGTTTCTAATTCTGCGTCTAGAATCTCAGGATGCTTTTCTTCCTGTTTGCCTAGGCTTCCCATTTTAGGGATTCTTTAAAGCTGTTTTATGCTTTTCCCAGCTTTTCCAGCCTTTTACCTCTTCCCAACTACTTTCCTCATCATTGGGGAATTTAGATTTTTCCTCAAAAATCTAAATTAGAAATAATTTCTTTCAAGGATTTTTGAAAGATTGTGGGGAAATAGTTGCCTTATCCATCCTCATGGATTTAGCAAGTGATCTCATAAATCTCATTTTGGTCAATCTGCACAAAATCATTTTATTCATTTCCTAAAATTTAAATATTTAATTACATTCACAAAATACTTGTCCTTTGGGGTCCACTCCCCTTAGGATTAAAGTTCAAATGTCTAGTTTTAATTTCAAACACATAAACTAGGGGTGTTACATATTCCCCCTCTGAAAGCAAACACCATCCTCGGTATTGCTATTCATTTTTCAAACAAAAATGGATATATTTCCATCATTTCAGCTTCTCTTTCCCAGGTAGCTTCTTCAGCAGTAAAGTGCTTCCACTGCACCTTTACTCTTGCTACCGTTTGGTTCCTCAATTCAATTTCTTCCCACTCCAATATTCGAAGCAGTTCTAGCAGAAACTCCCCTTCTGGTTCCACCTGTACAACATTCCAATCAACTATGTGAGAAGCATCATGGACATATCTTTTTAACAACGAAACATGAAACACATCATGAAATCTAACATGGGGTGGTAAGGCCAGCTTGTAAGCCACTGGTCCCACCCTTTCTAATACTTCAAAAGGACCAAAATATCTAGGAGCCAGTTTTGCACAACTTCCAGCATAAAGTGTGCTCTTTTTTGGTTTAATACGTAAGTACACATGCTCTCCCACTTTAAATTCTTGGTGTACTCTCCTCATATCAGCATAATTTTTCTAGCGATCTTGTGCTGTCTTGATATTTATTTGTATCTATTTGACAATTATTTCCATCTTTTGTAAAGCATCTGGCGCCAACATCAATTTATCCTTTGGCTGGCTCCAGCTCAAGGGAGTACGACATTTTCTCCCATAGAGTGCCTCAAACGGACTCATTTTGATGGAGGATTGGTAGTTTTTATTATAGGAAAATTCAGCTAAATGCAAGTAATCTTCCCACTTTGATGGCCTATCCATCACATACATTCTCAACATGTCCTCCAGAATTTGATTTGTTCTCTCCATTTAACCATCTGTCTGAGGGTGGTAAGCAGTACTAAAATTCAACTTAGTACCCATCCCTCCAAATAGCCCTTTCCAAAAGGCTGCTATAAACTTAGCATCTTGGTCAGAAAAAATCACCTTTGGAACCCCATGGAGCCTTACTACCTCCTTCAGGAACACATTCGCTACTTGAGCTGTCCCGAAAGTAGATTTCACTGGTATAAAATGTGCAGCTTTTGTTAAAGTGTCTACTACCACCATCACTGAATCATGTTGGTATTTGGTTTTGGGTAATCCTATTATGAAATCCATGGAAACTGTGTCCCATTTCCATTCTGCAATCAACAAAGGGTTTAAAAGACCAGCAGGATGGTGATGCTCAACTTTGACTAGTTGACATTCCATGCATCTAGTGAAATATTCTGCTACATCTCTCTTCATTCTTGGCCAAAACAACTTTTTTTTCAAAGTTGTTAACAATTTCCGATATCCTGGATGTCCTGCATATGGCTGTTTGTGATATTCATCTAGAATCTCTTTTTTCAAGGTCTCCACATTGGGAATATACAATCGGTTTTTATAACAGATCAGTCCTTTCTGGTTTTGAGTGAAATCAGCCATCTCCTTCTTTAGGATTTTCACTTGTAAGTTCTCATAATTGGGATCCTGGTCTGCTGCCTGTTTCACTAACTCTTCTAAATCAAACTGGGCACTACTTCCACTACTGCCTAGAATTTGAAAAGCATTTCTACTTAAAGCATCAGCAATTTTATTTTATTTTCCTCTGATATGCTTTATATCCATGTCAAATTCACTTAGAAAGGACATCCATCTGGCCTGTCTCGCATTCAGATCAGTTTGAGAAAAGAAATATTTAAGACTGATATGATCAGTCATCAAGGTAAATTTTTTTCCAAGGAGATAATGTCGCCACATTTTCAAGGCATGGATAACAGCTGCTAATTCTAAATCATAGGCACTATAGTTCTGTTCATGTATCTTCAGTTTCCTAGATTCATATGCAATAACTGAATTTTATTGCAAAAGAACTCCTCCCAACCCCTCTCTACAAGCATCCGTACATACCACAAATTCTTTATCAGGATCTGCAATCTTCAGTATAGGGGTTGTAGTAAGTTTTAGTTTTAATTGGTCAAAACTGTTTTCGCATTTTTCAGTCCACTCAAATTTGACACCCTTCCTTTGTAATGAGGATATGGGATGTGCTATTGCAGAAAATCTCTCTAGAAATCTGCGATAATAACCTGCAATCCCCATGAATGATCTCACTGCTAAAACATCAGTTGGTACAGGCCATTCTTTAATAGATTTTATCTTTTCAGGGTCAACAGCCAGCCCTTGTTCCGAAATAATATGACCCAAATATTGGATCTTATCTTTGTAAAATTCACATTTGCTGAACTTGGCATATAATTGGTTTTCCTTTAGAGTTTGCAATACTATCCTCAAGTTTTCTTTATGTTCCTCCTCACTTTTTGAGTAGACTAAAATATCATCTATGAACACAAGGACAAATTTATCCAAGTACTTATTTAACACACTATTCATTAGGCACATAAAAGTGGCAGGGGCATTTGTCAAGCCAAAAGGTAGGACTACAAATTCGTAGTGCCCATACCTGGTTCGAAAGGCTGTTTTGCTGATGTCATCTTCTTTAAGTCTGAGCTGGTGATAACCAGTCCTTAAATCAATCTTCGAAAATACTGAAGTTCTTCTCACTTGATCAAAAAGATCATCAATTCTAGGCAAAGGGTATCTATTTTTAATCGTCAACTTATTCAATTGACGATAGTCAATGCACATCCGAAAATTTCCATCTTTCTTTTTCACGAACAACACCGGTGCTCCCCAAGGAGACACACTCAGTCTGATATAACCTTTATCTATCAGTTCTTGTAATTGCATTTTCAGTTCCATAAGTTCAGGCGGACTCATTCGATAAGGGGCTTGGGAAACAGGTACTGCTCTCGGCACCAGATCGATTGAAAAGTCAATCTCTCTTTTGGGGGGGAAGATGAGGAATCTAATCTGGAAAAACTTCCTTAAACTCTCTTAATACTGATAAAGTATCCAGCAAATTTTCTTTAGTTTTCATTCTGTTTCTTCCACATGTACTGCATAAACTTGGTATCCTTTTCTAGCTGTTCGTTTTAATTGCAGTGCTGATATTTGTCTTACAGAGATAGGATTTGGTTTTCCCTTGAGAATAAAAGGTTTCCCTTCTTCATCTACACAATGCAGGGTCTTGTCCCAACAGTTCATGACAGCCTTCTTCTTTTCCAGCCAGTCCATTCCTATCAGCAAGTCATATGAACCTAAGGGCAGAATGTTCAAATTTACTTCTGTTTGAAAATCATTTAATTTAATTGTTGTTCAGGGCAATTTATGTGTTACCTTCCTCTTGGTTCCAGTGGCCAGCTGAACCAACCATGACTGCTGAAATTTTTCAGGTTTAAGATTACATTTTTCTACAATTTTTGGACTAATGTAACTCAAAGAAGCACCCGGATCAATCAAAACTGTAACAGATTGGTCAGAAATCTTACGCTCCATTTCAACCATGGTAGCTTGATGTTCTGCTTGTCGATTTTCCAAGGCTGCACTGATAGTTGGTATATTTCGCTGCCATTTACTGCATTGCTCATAATCCGAATGTTTCGATGGGGATGAATTCAACAGATGGGGTTCTCCACATCCCCAACATTTCAAGGGTTCTCTCATTTTCACTGTGCCCTCTTTCTTATTGTCTCCATCTATTTTTTTTTAGGCCACTTGGGACTGAGCAGTTTGACTTTCTTTGGGTTTATTAAACTTTTTCCGCTGGTGATCTCTACCAAAATTCTTCAAATAGGCTGGTTTCTATTTCTTCCTTTTGAATTCACTCCTATTTACCCAGCTTTTCCCATGTTCAGTTTTGCTTTTGAACTGTTGGTAGCACAATCTAGATTTTCTAACAGTTTCGTCCATTATGTTTGGGTTATCAAACTCGATCTTCTCTTTGTATACAACAGGCAAACAATTCAGAAACCTTTGTACCTTTGCCTTTTCTTCCCTTATGTAGGGTACATATCTCAACAGATTTGTAAACTTAGTAACAAACTCATCAATAGTGAGCTGTCCCAGTCTAAGTTCATGAAATTCCTTGGATTTATCATAATAGTAATGTTCATTTAGGTAGCGGTTTTTGAAATTAACCTAGAAATCTTCCCAGGTAACTATCTTTTCATCAATGGCATGCACCATTTTTGTCTCCTCCCACCATAAGGTAGCCTTACCTTGTAGTTGGTAAACAGCTAATCTGGCATTCAGATTGCTTTCATATTCATAGACCTGGAAGTACTTAATCATGTTCAACAACCAGGCTTCAACATCTTCCTCCTTCTCCCCATCATAGGAGGGGGGTTTGATCTTTCGTAATTCCCCCTGTAATTCCTTTTTATGCTTATACTGGTGTCGAACAGCATCATCATCCTTAGAATCATCAGTCTTCCTCTTTCTGGAACCTTCACCTTCTTGGATGTTCCGTGAAGTTTGCTCTCTGATGAGCTTTTCTTGCTCCTCACTGGCTAATGACAACCTGTCATTCTGGCTTCTCAGCTCAGCCATTTCTTGTTGCAACCTGTGCAACATAGCCATCATCAGAGCGTTGGGATCTGGTGTATTATACTCATCACGTAGATCCACATAAATTTCTTCACCTTCTGCCATTCCAGCACCACTGTACACTACACAACACAGATCAGTGAAAATAAAAATATAAAAAAAAAAAAATTCACAGAAATCAATTTATACAGTGAACACACAGCCACAGTGAGCACAATGTCACCAGCCCAATTTTATAACTTGGGCTCTGATATCATTTGTCACACCTCCCATTTTCCTTCCCAATTTTTTTTTTCATTCATCTGTTCAAGTATAATTCTAGCAAGGTATTATACTATCACTATGTAGATTTAACCAAATCAGATTTGTTTCCCCAATTAAGATTTATTTCCATATATCAACTATATCCAACCAAATGGGAATTAAATAGATTTGTAACAAAACATAACGATGTTTGACACAAAACATAATGGGTTTATTTATCACCAGCCACTTTTATGTCCCACCTTCATTTGTATATAATCAACCTTTGAACATTCAACAGATTCGCATATGTGGGATCGATTCACTTTCACATGTTCCCCATATTGTTATATTTCAATGGACCTATATGAAATCAATTCGATTACCCATGTTTACCACTCTATGTCCCCACTCGTTGATAACATATAAAACTTAGTGGGATTTAACTTACCCATGTTGATATCTATGCGTACCTGGAACTCATGTCCATTTATTGACATCTCGTCCTCATTTATATTAAGATTGGACTCATTTATTTTGGTCTCCACGTAATACGAATTTGTAAATTGGTTCAACGTAGTTGGGAATTGAGATGTGAAGCTACTTTCCACGTAAGCTTATATAGGATTTTCAGTCTCGTCATAGAGGTTGTAATGGGTCTCATTCCATTCGTGGTCATGTGAGTTAGCTCCTCGTAGCTCTGGACTCATCCCGCCAACCTACCTTATTGCCAAGGCAATTTCTATGGCACGACCAGAACACGGTGACATTTATTTCATTGCTTGTCACATTAAATGTTGAACGTATGGTGTACATGACACATTAAACCTTTCGAACCGTGGCTTCACCCTTAGGATCTTGCCATGTGGACAACGTAGATTCATTTGGTGCGTTAGGGTTTCGTTGATCGATTCAGGGGACATTGATATAAATTCACCATGTTATTTGGCTCGTCAGTTCTTTTCCCTTCCTACTCGTTTGGTTCGTCGCATGATAGTGAAATTCAACTCCATGGAAAACTGAGCGTGACTCGGTTCAGTATTCGGCATATCCCTGAGCTTCAATCGACCATTCAGGTATGATACTTTTGGAGTTTTGAAATGTCACGCTCTGTTCTTACCATTTAACATGGGCTTCCCTTTTCTTGTTTAGAGTTATGCTCATTGCGTCGAGCCAGTACTGAGATTTTGGATTTAGATGGATCGTTTACCATCGTTTTGTTCCAGATTGTTTTATGTCTAACAATTTGTTATATTGTTTTTGTAGATAATTTATTTTCTCTATTTCAAGTGATTCGATTTGCTTGGTTTAAATTCATAGTATTTGTATTTCCTTACACGTATTCTCAGGAGCGAGACTGAATGAATGCTCTTATGGTTTCAGAGATTACCCTCTACCTTACGCTCATCGAAGGTTGCTTCGAGGTCATTCGCATGGTGCTAGAGGGATTCTACCCCTCTCGAAATTCTGGTTCGCTTCTTCGCTCGACCTGTGTAGGGCGCAACTCCTACTGTTCGTTCACCAGAGTGCTAGCTTCGTTATTCTAATTTGAATGCCAACCTCCAATTCGTATTTATTTATGAAAATTTCCTATTTAAATGTAACAGGTCATGGAAGGAATGGAGTTTCTCCCTCACCAGGTAGCTATTCCCTTCTCAGTCATCATTTTATCTTTGTTCCCATTTTTCTTCCTCGTCACGTTCTGCATCGTATTCATATTGGGGGTTTGTCTCTTACAGGTAATTACAACTTGCGTCTTGTTCTCTCTCTTGAACCATGAGAGACGTGGCTTCCTTCGACATTAACATTTTCTCCTCTTGCCACTTGCAGGTCGGTATTCACCGAACACAGGTTAGAGGAAGTCCGTTCTTCTCTCATTGTTCTACAATTTTTTCGACAGCTTAAAAATTTTATTGATGAAGTTGTAAAATTTTGACGATTATAAATTTTAAGTCCTGACATTGAATTTTCCTTTATATCAGCTCCCAGAACATTATGAGACTGTCCCCCAGGCCACAGTGGGCTTGTAATCGTTGGATTTTTTTTATTTTTTTTTATTTTTTTTTAATATTTATATATGTATCTCTGTCATTCCTTGATTTCCAAAGTACCCGTTTCGATTTCGTGGATTATTATGTGTTCCAACAGTGCTCTCTCTTTACTCTTTTTGACTTGGCTCTAGCTTAATACTTACTGATGGCATTTTCTATTTTGTATATCCCACATTGTGTGTATTTTATTGCCTTAAAGCTTTCAGGCCATACATTTGTTAACTATATTCATGAATATGGTGATATTTTAGTGAATAATGTACTTTTCTTCTCCATAGTGTAAAATCAATTACCTGCATTCTTATAACTCCGCATTTTATTATGGTGTTCAAGTAATTGTTCTGTCTAACCCATTTTTGTAGCAGGAATATTTGTTGTCCACGACATTTGTATGTGGTTCTCATACCACACTGGTTTCTAGTTTTGATAGTAACAGTATCTAGGTCTCTTCCATAATCTTGGGAATAGTACAAAATATTACCAGCTCTGCTCTATACCTTTGCTCATTAATTTGCACAGGATATTTGTTTACCTTGTTAGCATCATTTCTCGTCATGCTGCATGAATACCTATAGGTGATGTGTTAATATATATATATATATATATATATACTTATGTCTAGAAGATATTTGCATTTCTAATATGTCACTATACACTCTTGCCTTTAGTTCACATGATAGAATAGAATACTGACAGCTAAATATGCCTTGCTGTTGTGAAATCTGCATGTTGATTATTTACTTAACTTTCTTTCACCTATTAGTTCTAGCCTCTCATGTAGAAATGGTTCCATAAAATAAATATTAAAAAGCAGTCTCATGCTAATTGATAATTTCCTCCTTCTGTTGTGGAATTAATTTCTTATATGCAGAAATAACTTGCTATTGTACTTCTGTTTATGTATGAAGGATGCGCTGACCCTGGAAGTCAGTTTGTATCTTTTTCTTTCTGTCTCATTTAATGCACAGTTTAGATTTCAGTTCATCTATTTCTATTTTCAATTATGGTACAGGAACTCCCATATTGCTCTATCCTAATCATGTGCATAAATTTATACTAGTAGATCAGGAGCATTTTAAAGTTAAATTATGTGTGGAGGAATATGTATCCTCAGATTTAAACCAACCTCGGTTTAGAGTTTCTGTTGGATTCTACTCTACAGATTTCTTTTCTACAACTATGCAGAATTATAAAGGTGAATTCCTTATGATTAATTATGTTAAATGTAGTACTAATAATTCTAACATACAAATCAACTGTTATATGTAGCCAATTCACACCACAGGAAGTAAAAACACACCAATCAATTTAGAGACATACCACTCTTGCAATTGACCAACCTCCCAACCTTAGAGTCCTTCTGTCTCCCAGAACTCACCCCCGAGCTGCGATCACCTCCTAGGACAGATCAACCCCTAATCTGTTTAGGAGCAGCTTATTTAAGCTATTGTTCCCCAAAGCATGTTTCTAATTCTGCGTCCAGAATCTCAGGATGCTTTTCTTCCTGTTTGCCTAGGCTTCCCATTTTAGGGATTCTTTAAAGCTTTTTTATGCTTTTCCCAGCTTTTCCAGCTTTTTACCTCTTCCCAACTACTTTCCTCATCATTTTGGAATTTAGATTTTTCCTCAAAAATCTAAATTAGAAATAATTTCTTTCAGGGATTTTTGAAAGATTGTGGGGAAATAGTTGCCTTATCCATCCTCATGGATTTAGCAAGTGATCTCATAAATCTCATTTTGGTCAATCTGCACAAAATCATTTTATTCATTTCCTCAAATTTAAATATTTCATTACATTCACAAAATACTTGTCCTTTGGGGTCCACTCCCCTTAGGATTAAAGTTCAAATGTCTAGTTTTAATTTCAAACACATAAACTAGGGGTGTTACAAATGTACCCTGTATTTTTGCAACTATAATTTATTCCTTCTTATTAATTTTTTTTGATAATTTGCATATTTTCTTTTTAGATAAGTACAACCATGTACTATTATAATTCTTGAACTTAACTCAAGTCATTTGTAAGTCTGAATTAAGAAAAAAAAAATTCCTACCAAATATGCTATGCTAGGGTCACAAGATTTATGTACCCTCAATTTTTATACTTATAAGTTCTTTCTCACTTGAGATATTTATCAACCTTTTAGAAATTTGTACCCTTAATAAGTAGTCATCACTTATTTACCTCACTAAAGGAAATGCATTTGGATGTCTATACTCCAATTGTTGAAATTATGTAATCAGTTGAGATATTCCTTTAGAAATTTGTAGAGTTAATTTAATACTTTATTACTTAAGCATTATTCAAAATTTAGGAATATTCCCCTTTATAGACATCCCAAATTTCTTTTTTCTGTTCCTTTCAACTTATTAAGGAATTGCAAACAGGCAATTTGCTTATCATTTTCTTTATTTTTGCGGACTTTTTATTTCCATTCTTTTGTTCCTGAATCAACCCCTTCTCATTTTCCTCAAGCATACATTTCAACAGAACCTTTACTACCAAATCAGGGGATATATCCATACTGCAACTAATTTCACTCTTCTTGAGCTTTACTACTGCTCCTCTAGGCTTGTACAATTTTATATCCCAATTCCTCGTTTTTCTTATATCATGATTTAATTGACTGGTAAAATAGGACCAATTGTTCTGTAAAATTTCAATTCAATTTTTTGTTTTTTCTTTCAGCAATCTATGGTTTTATTTGAGGTTTTATCTCCCCTTTGAACCCACATGACCTAGCAGGGATCTACTTGATCTTAGATAGGTTTCAAATCAGTAGTACTTCTTGTGGCTTCTATTTTAACTCCTACCAATTTTTAATATAACACGTGGTTTAATCTTCATTTTATAACTAACTTCCTTATTTGGAAATTAATCTGGAATTTCATCTAGAACTATCCTCTTACTATCCTTGGGCTCTGGAATTTTTCCTATCAGTTTATATTTCATTTTTTTATCTTTATCCCACCTAATAAAATTGGCAGTACTTTTCTAGCTGACTTTTGCAGTTCCATCACTACACTTCCATGAAGTGTTTTCTTTCAACGAGTTGGTAGGTATTTTCTGTTATCCTACCCAATTTATTCATGTTTTCTCCTTCATCAAAACAGATAATGGAAATTATTGAGCTCTATACAATTTTCGTTTATACTTGGTATTCTGTTGAATTATTTGGAAAATTGCTATGCCAATTATGTACCAAATTTTTAGCTCGCTGAATTTCTCCTATATTTTGTCAAACCCTATCTAGGTTCATAGACTCATGTCGTTTATATCACATATCTGGAAAATTCTTTTAAATTTTCTCTAACGTCTTTTATGAAATTCATATTCCTACTGACAATATGTCTAAAATGTGCAATAATGTACATCTTTCTGATTCATTATTCCGTTCTTAGAATTTTTGAGAGGGTTTCTACACCACTCATTTGTTTTTCTTGTTAGCAGTAATTACTATATTAGGTAATTATTAGCTCTCAGTAATTACTATTATTCATTGCATTCCAACAAAATCTCGACACTGACAACCTTATCGTTTACACTGGTGGAATTGATATATAGGTATTTTACCATTTTCTTTCTATAATTTTCTCGATGTAGTTTCTTTACTTATATTTTTCCAATATATTTGAATCTTGATATGTCCAGTCCTATACAAAATTCCAGCTTTCCGAAATTTTCCTGTCTTAGGCCAAAGTACATCTAGGTTCATTAGTCAGCACAGAGCATATTTTTCATATTGTATATATGAAAATTTCTTTTAATCTACCACCAAATTCATACGCCTTCTAATGTCATGTCTAAAGTGTGAAATTATGTATAAATTTATGTTTCATCTCTGCCTTCCAGTTGTTTTCATGCAGGTAGGGTTGAATCCATTTCACATTGAAATGGTATATTTTTTTTTCTTCGCTCACCTCAATTTTTGAGAAAAATGTCATCTGACATCGTCTTATCTAGGCAGGTCTAACACTTGAAGACCACCACATATGCATTAGTGACACAGTTTTGCTATGTGCATATCACTAGCAGTGTTAGTTTTTGTTCAATTCTACTTTAGCTGTGACAGAATTATAGAACACTAATACTTTAGAAATATCCATTTACTGTGATATATCCAACTTATTATAATTTCTCAACGATATGTTGCATTCGTATGTACTTTTTTTTCCTACCACCTTAATTTCTTCAGTACGCTTATATACTGATAATAACATATTCAACTTTCAATTACAACTGTCCTCTAAGACCTGATTCTTTCTCTTTAATTTATATGGATCTGGTGGTTTTAAACATGTTTTTCAATTTATGGAATTAATGGTTCGGGAAATTCTTACCACCTTACCCAGTCCTTCTCCTATTACAATGATTAAATCTTATATAGATATTTAATCATGGATTGTTATACCCAGACTATCCAATTTGGAATAGTGTTTAACTTTGAATTCCACTCTATATTTTAATAGGTATCTCATTTTATACCTTATTTCACAACCAATGCAGTATAATCCTTCATTTTCCGTCATAGGAGGAAGGAAAAAAATATATATATTTTTGGTATAAATAATAATATAATTAAATTCTTTCCTAGACTGTACTAGGAACCTTCACCCTCTTCATTGTCCCGTGAATTCAATTCTCTTATAAATCTGTCTTGTTCCTTACTGGCTACAAATAGTCTGCCATTGTGGCTTTTAAGCTATGTCATTCCTTGTTGCATTCTATGCAACATAGCCATCAATGGAACATTTGAATCTGGTGTGTTTTCTCCCCCACACAGATCTACATACAGCTTGTCCCCTTCAGTTAGGTTTCGCAGTTGTACCCTTCAATATTGTTTAACTGTTTAGAAATTTAATACTAGCAAAAATTTTTCAACATCATATATTTCTGTCTGAGAAAATGATTTTCCCAGTGTTTAAGCTAAAGCTCATCCTCTTCAGTCATGGTTTTGCAGTTGTTAATTTCAGTACCTTTTTACTGTACAACAATACAACATCAGTAATATACATATAAATTTCACTCATAGCAGTGAGCACATAAACAACCCAGTTTTCAAACTAGGGCTTTGATACCATTTGTAATGTCTCTATAATGTCCCTCAGAATTTTTTATTTTTTTTATATATTTATATCAATTCAGATATCTTTGCACTTTCACCTTCTCTTCCCATTTTTAATATTTCAGATCCAACTAACTGTTCCAATTAAATTAATTGGATTTCTATTCTAATTTATTTATTTTTATCACTATTAGATCTATAGAAGTTTTCCAATTTATTCGATACATTTATTATGTAGGTTATTACTCCACAACCTTAATTCGCTAGCTTCTTAATTATATTATTACATTCTCCTTCGAAATTTTCCCCAACCCACTTTAAGGACCTTACCCTTAATTTCACCTTCCATTTGGTTACTATAGGAATTATATGAATGGTATAACAATGTTTACTTCTAAACATTCACACAACCAATATTCTATACCTATATTATACTTGTCATATGTCATCATTAACCTATATTCAATTTATACCTTTTTCATAACCTATATTTCACTAAACATATACCGAATACAAAATTTATTTATTCCTACACCTTCAGAATTTATATCCTTATAATCCCCATTTTATTTTATAACTAACCTTACCTTCATTACTTAATCCTCTAATCCCCCCATCGTATATGTATAGGGTTAAAGGTTTTACATGGAATATGAATTAATTTAACACTCATTTCATATATCTGGCTTGATGTTCCTCAAATATTTTTATTAATGTGGTAACTATTCCACCCACTCAACTCGTCATCTCATACGAATGACACGTCTTCAGAGTAGTTGCATTTCTTAATTGTGAATTCAATGGGGTGAGAAATAGATGTTCTTGCATGTAGGAACTTATGACGGAACAGTACTTGGCGTTTAACGCATTGAATGAATACTACGATGGCCCATGTGAATGGTACCATATCTCTTAACTCCCTTCAAATTTCAAATCTCTCTCTCAGGATTTACTATGATTTGGAATGAGGAGATCTACATGCATATCTCCAAACACCTTTCTCTGTGCTTAATCCTCCGAAGCATAGATGGTAGGATGTTTCCCAAGACTAGGTTTTTTCATAAGGTTTTAATACTTGGTTTCACTCATTGATTCACCTCTACATTTACGCATTTCCATGTTTTTTTTTTTTTTTTTTCAAAGATCTTGTATGAGGTTCCGAGGACATCTGAAGGAAATTGTAGTGGTTCACTCCTTGCTTTGATCTCATCATTTTATTCCAGGGTAAGTTATCCTCAGCACTACTCAGATATTTCGTTAATTTCTCTAACCTTTCTGGGGAATACTCATTTAAATCATACGTCTCAATCTCTGAAAACTTGTTAAGTGACAGTAGTAAAATATTTACAATTTCAAGAGTTGTATATGAATTTAAATGAAATCTCCGTCCACTTGTCCGGTTGATTTTTCTTATAATGCTTTGTATGCATCTTTATACTTAATACATTTGACTCATTAAGATTTAATTTCTGGTTATAGTTCGGAATTGGTCGTTTCGACTTCAATGCTTCTAAGTAGTATTTCGTATTATACAAAAAAACTAGCACTCGCTTATTTACTCCATTTCATTTATTTTCTCTTATTTTGCATAAAGGAAAATGCTTCTAGTTACCAAGACAACATTTCTTCCTAAGAGGGTTACAATGGCTTTCAAGAATCACCTGAGGAGTCGTATTTTTCTCTCATCTTACCAAGACAGGTAAAACCCAAATTTCATTTCTCTGGGTTGATTCACAGAACGATGTCTTATGTAATATATTATGAAATTGAATTAAACTTCAATAATTTGATTTACTTGTGTAGGTTATGGAACTCTTCCGCGTTTCAAAAGGTTCAGGTATAGTTAAATTTTCGTTCCTGAAATTTAATAACCTCCATCTTATTACTACTTCCTAATTTTATCCTCATACCATTTATCTCCCAAATGAATCCCATTTTTTTCTATTCTCTGTATGCAGGTATAATTGTTCAAGTTTCACTCCAATTTACATTTTCACAACTCCTGGTTTACCATGGTATGTAATTGAACTAAGTTTTCCTCTGTTTGCACAGGTTATTATCATTGTCCCGGCTTTCTTCGGGGCTTAAACACTGGTTGAGGCATTCTGCCAATATATTTTTAATTCCCGTTTATGTAATTTGCCTAATGGTATTTACGCTACACCGTTTATATGAGAGTTCGATCTCATCTATTCAAGGACATATTGGTCTTGTGTGTTGTACTAATTTGTAACTATATAAGTTGTATTTATTTTAATTTTTCTTTTACCAGATTTTTGTTCACTGGGGTTCACCTAGCAACAACCATGTTTGACTCTTAAAACATTATTAAGTAGATATCAGGCTTTGAGTTTGTTCTAGTTGATACATGTATTTCTATTTACAGTTACTCTACTTCCACTGTATTTACATATATATATATGGTTCCATTCACAGTTACCCAACTCTACTCATATAAATGTTTTATATACAGATCCACAGATATATATATATATATATATATATATATATATATATATATATATATATATATATATATATATATATATATTGCTTGGCTTGCATTCAGTTTAATAAAATAGTCTATTCCTCTTCATTAGTATTTTCAATAGCGTTCGATATTTTGTTCTTTTCAATATTAATTTTCACTCAGCAGATATTTATTTAAATATAATTTAATAAGAATTTATACTTATGCAACATAATTGTACTCCTTGTTCAGATAACATCCTTCCTAAGGCATAGAGGTACATTTTATATTCTTGCAAGTTAATATTTTCTTCTTTTAAGTATTTATAACGAATTTAATGTTTCATACCCATTAAATTCAAATCTGAGTTATTAGTTTATGAAATCTATTTTATTTTTCATACATATGTGTCTTTATACTACAGAAGAAGATTAAAGTTATACAATTTATTTGTCTACGGGAGTAAGATATATCTCTAGATATAAACCGATATCAGGTTTAGAGATTCTGGTTGATATTTCCTAGTAAATTATATTCCTATAACTATACAGATTTTTGAGGATCATTTCTTATGATAAAATCTGCTAAATGTAAGGAATTTCCTATCTACAGCACAAGAATATAATATTTTCTAGCCAAATAAAAATTTAAGATTTCAAAATACACTATACAAAAGAATTTTATTTTTTAGGTGTGCATACCACCTCTTCCTATGACCAATCCTCCCAACCTTAGAGTTCTTCTATCTCTGAAACTCACCCCGGAATTGAGATCCTCCCAGGACAGACTAACTCAGTCTGTTCTGGAGCAGCTTACTTAAGCCATGCTTTCCGCAAGCCTGTTTCTAAATTTTGTGTCCATAATTTTCAGGATGTTTTCTTCGTGTTTTTGCCTAGGCTTCCCTCAATGAGGTACTTTAAAGAATTTTTCTCTTCTTTTCCAGCTTTTATAACTCTTCCCAATTACTTTCCTCTTCATTGGGGAATTTATATTTTTCCTCTTAAATCTAATTTAGCATTATTCCTTTCAAGGCTTTTTGAAAGGTTTTGGGAAAGTATTAACCTTTTCCATATCCTCATGGATTAGGCTTATGATCTCCAATCTCATTTGGTCATAGTGCACACATAATACTCCATTTATTTTTATAATTAAAATTGTATTTTAATCCACAATCTAGTTTTCCATTGGGGTCCACTTCCCCCTTGGACTTATTCAAATGTCAATTAAAAAGCATAAAAACTAGGGGTGTTACAATAATCGTGGTAAGGTTTGGGAGTTCTGAAAAAGGAGAAGTCAGAAAATAGAAGAAAAGTTCTGAATAGATATTCTGAACTTGGGAAGCCAGGGAATAATTTTTCTGATTTTTGTTATGCCTGGAATCAGAGAATGGACCAGATCATTCCGAGGTCTCTTCCAAAGTTTCGTCAACTTTTAGACTCAGACTTAGACCACGGGGGAGAGTGGAAGAACGTAATAGCCTCACTTGTGGAAAGGAGGAGTGTTATCAGTCAAAAAGGAGTACAGATAAGTACTTTTGGACAATTTTGTTATTTAATTGTTAAATATTATTGATAAATTATAGGCTTGTTAAGAGGAACAGGAATTCAGTCTATGATAAAAAGATTGTTACAGATATTTAAAAAAAAAAATCTAGTAAACTGTGCAGGGTAGTGGACAAATTAAGGTTCCGGGTTAAGGTTTCAGGTTAATTGTCAGAACCAGGTTAACGTTCTAGGTTGATTGTCTCATTTCCTTTGATAGTACGTGGACAAATTGTGGTCCAGTCACGATAAAATGCTACTAATCACAGAGAATAGATTTAGTAAATAATAGTACAAGAATAAATAAAATTACTAACTGTTTATTGGTCAATAATTACAGTTACTGTCATTATGTATCATGCTGAAAGGAAGAAATAAATATTCAAAACGCTAGTAAAGAAAAACGTACTGTATGAATTCTTTACAAATCTCAAACTAAATGTGTCAATATAACTATGCATGGTGTAGAAATTCTTGAATTATTACTTTAATTTCTAAATGATGGATTTGTGCATAATAGTAGAAAATACCAGTTTCGCAGACACCATATCAATTTATATTCTTTTAAGAGAAAAATAAGAACCCATTAAAGAAGAATAAAGATAGAATGCCATCGAATATATTCCATTGAGCCGACGGATAGTATTCAAGTGCCCAAGAATAAACATTAAATGAAATATAGTATAAGTCTTGAAAACATATTACATTTCATATATACTGTAGAAAGAACATTTAAATATTTAATACAGTAGCAGTGCTTGGAAACTTGCGAATTAAAAGCTTAACCGAACTCGAAAACCCCCACCGAAGCAAAGCCAAATGACAGAGAAATTCGCGGGAAAATAATTAAGTGAAAGAGGTCATGATAAACCATAATTGTTTCACAACCGTAGGATTTAGGATTGCGAAATCAAGGGTGGAGATTGACACAACTATTCTTCCAGGTGGCTCATCGATCGAAACAATTAAATCAAACCTGAACTTCATTAAAAATTTATGTGCGGACGTGAGGTGAATATATCAGGATTCAATAGCATGTACTATAATATTTTAATGTGAATTGAATGAAGTTCTGCCTGATGGCTTATACAATATTTGTTATTTAATAAATCTAAAATACATAGAACACGTAGATGCATAATTATTCTTATCTAAAGTTGCAGAAGGGAAATGATAATCATGTGTAACCTTATTATATGTATATAATTAAGTGTTATTTGTAGGTAACTGGAACGCATCAATAATATGGGATAAATATCTACCATCAGAAAATAAAAAAATATTGATGTGAAAATATTTTGGTTATATAGGAGCGTATTTTTTTTTTTTTATGTGGATACATGTTACAAGTGGTATCAGAGCAGCATTTGTACAATGGGACCCTATGGGTAAACTAACGATTTGAAAGTATGTGCTACTGATGCATAGAGTCAAGAAGGAGGTTAACAGGAAGATCATGAGGAGAGTGCCAACGCAACAACCACCTCCGAATGTCGGGGAAACCCAACCTCAACCAGAGATGGACCCAGAACTGTGGGTATAACTGGGCGTGGAGTAGCACCAAAAGAACAGTAAATTGTTAGAGGAGCAACAACACCAAACCAATATCTTCTTAAACAATGTGCAAAAATTGCAAGAATAAATGGAAAGGGTGTGTGATGATAATGCATGTTTGATGCATGAGCGGGAAAGAATATTAAAAATCCTTTCTGACAAACAAAATTAGGGAAATGAGAAGCCCAGTACTGATAGAGAATTTCAGGAAAGAAATGAACTGCAAACCAGAGATCATGAAACTAAAAAAATGGAAAGAATTCAGTCTCAACGCAGTAATAGAAATAAGAACTATAACGAAGCTGAGTCAGATAACGTATCAGACCAGAAAGAGGAGAAAATACGGAAAGTGGAACTGCAAGGTGAATTCCGGAAAATAAAGCCCCCTATGTTTGATGGAGTGGAGGAGGAAGTGGCTGAGGAATGGCTGATAAACATGAATAAGTATTTCCAAGTGTATGAATACAATAGTAATCTTAAAGCAAGGTTGGCTATCTATCAGCTAAGGGAGAAAGCCACCTTATGGTGGGAGGAAGTGAAAAACGTCCATAACATTGATGATCAGGATGTAACCTGGGATGCATTTCAATCTTATTTCAAGGATAAATACTTAACAGAACGTTTTTATTATGAAAATTCTAGGGAATTTCATGATTTGAAATTGGGACAAATGATAATGGATGAGTATATCATCAAGTTTACTTCTCTACTACGTTATGTTCCCTACTTAAGGGATGAAAAGGCTAAAGTACAGAGATTTCTGAGTATTTTTCCAACCCACATGAAAGAACGTATTGAGTTTGTGAATCCAAAGACCATGAATGAGGAAATCTGAAAAGCTAGATTGTGCTATCAGCAAGCCAAAACAAAAGGTGAACAAGGAAAGAATTGGGAGGCCAAGAAATATCTTAAGGGAAGTTTCAGTTTCAAAAGAAACAGAAACGACAATTTCAAAAGTACTTCCAAAATCTCACTTAGCAAACAATTTGGAGGGAATCATCAAAGAGCAAAGTGGCCTGCAAAAGATAAACCCACAGAAGCTTCGAGCAAACCAGAACAATCCCAGAATTAGAAGCCACCTTTATAGTATTGGGGGTGTGGTGAGGCACACTATTACATAAACTATCCATGGCGATGTAGGAGTGAGGCAGTTACCAACTTGCAGGAGGCTTCAACAGTGGGTGATGTTGCCAGAAACATACCTCGAATTAATGCAACATTAGAAGACCGACAAGTGGACTACTAGCCGACCATGATTGAAATGGAAGATAAATTGTAAACTCAAACTGTTTCTATTTTAGTAGACCCAGGCGCAAGTTTAAGCTATGTAAGTCCAAAAATAGTAGAAAATTGTAAGTTACAAAGTCAAAAATTTAGAAAACCATGGTTAGTACATCTAGCTACTGGAGCTAAGAGAAAAGTTAGTGTCAGAATACCAAATTGTTCACTAAAAAATAATGAACAACAGTTAACTATGGATCTAAATGTACTACCTTTAGGGTCTTATGGCGTGTTACTTGGCATGGACTGGTTAGAGAAGCATTGGACATTAGTAGACTGCAAAAAAAAGATTATCTATTATAGAACGCAGGATGGTAATCGCCAAGAAATTCAAGGAATAAAGAAACCTTTACAGTTGTGTACAATCATAGCATCTCAAATGGGAAGGTGCATAAGAAAAGGATGCCAACTATACGGCATACAGGTGGGCTTTGCGAATTCTAAAGAAAAGGCTAATATGCTGCAAAATATACCAATAGTCCAGGAATTTATGGATGTATTTCTAGAAGAGATACCAGGCTTACCACCTAGCGGAGAAATAGATTTTACGATTGAATTGGTACCAGGAGCGTCACCAATTTAAAGGACACCTTACCGAATGAGTATACCTAAATTAAATAAGCTAAAAATGTAGTTACATGAATTATTAGATAAGGGGTATATCAGGCCAAGTGTATCTCCTTGGGGAGCACCTGTATTATTTGTGAAGATAAAAGACGGAACCATGCGGATGTGCATGGATTACTACCATCTTAATAAGCTGACAGTTAAAAATAGATATCCTTTACCGTGAATCGATGATCTGTTCGACCAAGTGAGGGGGGCGACTGTATTTTCAAAGATACATTTAAGTTCTGGATACCACTAGATTAGGATAAAGGATGAAGATATACATAAAACTAATTTTCGTACCAGGTGCGGAGATTATGAGTTTGTGGTGTTACCTTTTGGATTAACTAATGCACCAACAACCTTTATGAGGTTAATGCATGGTGTATTTCACGCCTATCTGGATAATTTTGTGTTAATTTTTATTGATGACGTTTTGGTCTATTCAAAGAATGCATAAGAACACAAGGAACACCTGAGGAAGGTGTTATATTTGCTAAGGAAATATCAGTTGTACGCTAAGTTCAGCAAGTGTGATTTTTTTAAGGAGAAAATTCAATATCTTGGTAATGTGATTTCAACGGAAGGTATTTCCGTTGACCCTGAGAAAAACAAAATGATTATGGAATGGAAAGTCTCACAAAACATGGCAGACATCAGGTCCTTCATGGGGTTAGCTGGATATTACCGTCGGTTTATTGAAGGGTTCTCAAAAATTTCTTTTCCAATCACTTCATTGCAAAAGAAAGGAAGGATCTTTAAATGGACAAAAGAATGCCAAGACAGTTTTGAGAAACTAAAACAATTATTAACTACAGCTCCGGTTTTGAGGGTTGCTAACCCTCATAAAGAATTTGAAGTCTGCACAAATGCGTGTAAAGAAGGAGTTGGGGCAATCTTGTCACAAGAAGGTAGAGTCATTGCCTATGAGTCATGAAAACTAAAGGAGCATGAGCAGCGGTATTCAACTTACGATATGGAGTTGCTAACATTAGTGTATGCACTCAGGGTATGGAGGCACTATTTTCTTGGGAAAAGATTTGTGCTCAAAAGTGATCACAGTAGTTTAACCAACTACTTTAAAGAATCTGATCTCTATGCTCGTCAAGCAAGATGGAATGCCTTTTTGAGTGAATTTGATATTGACATGCAACATGTAAAAGGTAAAGACAATATAGTAGTTGATGCATTAAGTTGGAAATTACATGGTATTTATGAATTATACTATAATCAAGTTGAGTGTAGATTGCTGGAGCAAATAAAAGAAGGAGTAGAAAAGGATTCTGAATATAAATTTATATGGAAACAAACAAAGAAGTTCTAGAATCAAGGAAAAATTGCAGATTATGAAATTGACAAGGATGGGTTGCTAATTTTCAAAAAGAAGATTTTTATTCCAAATCAAATGGAGTTGAAGGAATTGATACTAAATGAATATCATCGAAGTAATTACGTCAGACATCCTAGTTATGAAAATATGTTAACAGCAATATGGAAGAATTATTTATGGCCAGGTATAAGGAGAAATATTGCAGAATATCTGAGTAAGTGCTTAGAATGTCAGCAAGTAAAAGTGGAACACCGACACCCAGCAGGGCTGATGCAACCTTTACCGGTACCTGAATGGAAGTGGGAGGTGATATCCTTGGACTTCATCACGGGATTACCAAGGTGAAGAAATCACAATGACTCTATAATGGTCGTGGTGGATTGATTAAGTAAATCAGCACACTTTATACCGGTGCAGTCCACTTATAAGACAGTGTAGATAACAGACATATTTATGCGAGATATTTTGATTACATGGTATTCCAAAGACTGTCATATCTGGCGGAGATGTAAATTTTGCGTCAGCCTTCTGGAAAACGTTGTTTATAGGTCTAGGGACTCAAATTAACTTTAGCACTACTTACCATCCGTAAACATATGGACAAACAGAGCGAGTAAATGAAATTCTAGAAGATATGCTACGTATGTACGTAATGCAACATCCAACTAAGTGGGAAGAGTATTGACACCTAGTAGAGTTTTCATATAATAACAGCTATCGGGAATCACTCAAGATGAGTCTGTTTGAAGCCTTATATGGGAGGCAGTGCCAAAATCCGTTTAATTGGAGTAGCCCAAAAACCAAATTAATGCTTGGTCCCAGCATGTTAACAGAAATGGAGGCATAGGTAAAGAAAATTCGACAAAATTTGAAGGAAGCCCAGGACTGGCAAAAAGTATTTGCAGATAAAAAAATAATATATCGTGAATTCGAAATTAGGGACCATGTGTATGTAAGGATTAAACCAAAGAAGAACACTTTAAGGTGGGCTTCATGTGCCAAGTTGGCTCCCAGATTTTGTGGCCCATTCCAAATTTTGGAGCAAGTAGCACTGGTGGCTTATCGATTAGCCTTGCCCAGTCATATACAAGTACATAATGTCTTTCATGTATTGTTATTAAAAAAACACATTCATGACTCAAAACACATAATCCAGTGGCAGGAATATTCAGGTAGAATATGAATTCCAGATTGATTCAAAAATGTTAGGAATTATGTGTAAAACTAATTTCAAATCATTGTTTGCAGGTCGAACTGGACAGAGAATTTCTTGTCGAACCTCACAATATAATCGATCGGAGGGAAATCATGCTCCGGAAACAAGCCATCACCTAGGTTAAAGTGTAATGGAGGCACTTTGGCCTAGAAAAAGCTACTTGGGAGGATGAAGGTTTTGTTCGAGAAGCCTATCCTGAACTTTTTGCAGGAGTAGAATCAGAACACCAGGGACGGTGTTCACTTCTGGGGGGAAGATGTAACCAGTGGCTTAACCATTTAAATTATGGTTAAGATACTTGTTAAGAACTTTAAATATTTACTATTATTTTGTTTTAAACATATATTGAACAGAAATTTAATGTTAGTTAATGAAAACGATTTTTTATGGAAATTGTTCCATAAAGTAAAAACTTATGGTAAATAAAATATTTTCAAGATTTGAGAGTTGGTTAGACAGAAATCAGTTGAAATAGTTGACCCACCTTTGAGGATAAGAGCATAATCCTAGTAAGGCTTGGGGGTTCTGAAAAGGAGAACTAAGAAAACAAAGGAAAATTTCTGAATAGATATTCTAAACTGGGGAAACTAGGGAATAATTTTTCAGATTTTTGTTATGCCTAGAATCGGAGACTGGACCGGATTTTCCCGAGGTCTCTTCCAAGGTTCTGTCAACTTTTAGACTTAGACTCAGACCACGGGGGAGAGTGGAAGAACGTAATAGCCTCACTCGTGGAAGGGACGAGTGTTATCAATCAAAAAGGAGTACAGATAAGTACTTTTGGACAATTTTGTTATTTAATTGTTAAATAATACTGATAAACTATAAGCTTGTTAAGAGGAACAGGATTTTTGTCTATGATAAAAAATTTGTTACAGATATTTAAAAAAAAAAATCTAGTAAATTGTGTAGGGTAGTCTGAGGACCGTTAACCCATAATCGGGTTAAGGTTCCAGGTTGATTGTCTCATTGCCTATTATAATATGCGAACAGATTGTGGTCCGGTAATGATAAAATGCTACTAATCACAGAGAATAGATTTAGTAAATAATAGTACAAGAATAAAGAAAATTACTAACTATTTATTGGTCAATAATTACAATTACTGTCATTATGTATCATGCTGAAAGGAAGAAATAAAGATTCAAAACGCTAGTAAAGAAAAACGTATTGTATGAATTCTTTACAAATATCAAACTAAACCTATCAATATAACTATGCATGGTGTAGAAATTCTTGAATTATTACTTTAATTTATAAATGATATATTTGTGCATAATAGTAGCACATATCAGTTTCGCAGACACCATAGCAATTTAGATTCTTTCAAGAGCAAGATAAAAACCCATTAAAGAAGAATAAAGATAGAAGGCCATCGAATATATTCCATTGAGCCAACGGATAGTATTCAAGTGCCCAAGAATAAACATCGAATGAAATATAGTATAAGTCTTGAAAACATATTACATTTCATATATACTATAGAAAGAACATTTATATATATTTAATACATTAGCAGTGTTTGGCAACCTGCGAATTAAAAGCTTAACGGAACTCAAAAAACCCTGCCGAAGAAAAGCCAAATGACAAAGAAATTCGTGGGAAAATAGTTAAGTGAAAAAGGTCATGATAAACCCTAATTGTTTCACAACCCTAAGATTTAGGATTGCGAAATCAAGGGTGGAGATTGACACAACTGTTCTGCCAGGTGGCTCATCGATCGAAACAATTAAATCAAACCTGAACTTCATTAAAAATTCCTGTGCGGATGTGAAGTGAATATATCGGGATTCAATAACATGTACTATAAGATTTTAATGCGAATCGAATGAAGTTCTGCGTGACTGCTTATACAATATTTGTTATTTAATAAATCTAAAATACATAGAACATGTAGATGCATAATTATTCTTGTCTAATGTTCCAGAATGGAAACGATAATCATGTGTAACCTTATTATATGTATATAATTATGTGTTAGTTGTAGGTAAGCGGAAGGCGTGAATAATCAGAGATAAATTTCTATCATCGGAAAATAAAAAGATATTAATGTGTAACTGTTTTGGTTAGATAGGAGCGTAAAAAAAATTTACGTGGATGCATGTTACACGTGTTAATTTCAAAATTTTAAATAAAATAAATATATATTTTTAATGTTATAATTAGATTTGCATTCATTTATAATTTTATATTTATTAATTATTTTCACTTTTAGATCAAGATTTATGATTATTTATCCTATTAAAAATATTTCCAACCAAATAAATAATTTTAAAATTTAATTTTTTTCCAATTTTATTATTATAATCATATTCATTATTATTATCTTAATGAAAATAGTATTAATTTCTAGCATTATATATCAAAACAAAAAATCATGTTTAATAACTATTTAAGGTTTATAACTAAAATATTTTGAATTAAGATGTTAATTTCAAAATTTTAAATAATATATATATATATATATATATATATATATATATATATATATATATATATGTTATTAACTAGATTTACATTCATTTACAATTTTATATTTATTAATTATTTGCACTTTCAGATAAATATTTATTATTATTTATTTTATTAAAAATATTTTCAACAAAATAAGTAATTTTAATTTTTTTTTTCAATTTTATTATTACAATCATATTCATTAACAGTAAATTAAACATATCAAAACCAGGTTATTACCAATTGTTAAATTATACAAATTCATCTAAAAATATCTTATCCTTATTAAATATCATATTTTGAAGGGCTTGTCAACTTAAATGGAATAGAACAAATCCAAAAATAATTATCACCACAACAATTCATGGATGTCAAGGTTTAGCAAGTCCCAAAGAAATATTTTCATCTAAAAATTTCTCTTATGAAAGGAACTTTAGAAGTTTTAAGTTCTGCTGATTCGAGAAATTACACCTATAATTTGGCGTTTAGGAAAACAAATCATAAAATATTATTATGCAAAATACATTACAAATAAAAACTAAGATTTGGTAACATTTACAAAGCCAAATACATTACAAATACAAATTCAAATAAAGTAACATTTACAAAGCTAAATGCTGATATTTTGTTGACATATCTCTACATTCTTGAGAAAGTGTTGTTTGGAGGAGAAGAATCCAAATTTGTTGTAAACCATCATAAGCTATATAAATCTTGCAACTAAGCATGGAAATGGATTTCATGAAAATTAGTACATGTAAACCTAGTTTCTTGACAAAGTGCACTATTAAAGGTAGATTTCATGAAAAATGAGGACTACAAAGCGCTACATTAAAAGTGTAGTATAGAGATTTGTGCATCTCTCCCATCCTAAATCCAAATTTACATCTATGAATCTTTGCCAATTACCAATATATTATTTTTAAAGCCCGTAAATGAATGGAAAAATGACTCTAAATAATACATACAGAAAATATGTGTTCAGTGGTTGGTGATCCCATCTATTTACACCAATCATAACACACAATTACGTAAAAACTATGTTCTGCAACCTTATAAAATTATTTATTTTTTCTGAATATAAAAATCCAGTTCTCCCATCAACAACATTTCTCGCAAAACCAACAACAAAGTCTCACACAACCAACAATAGCACAGATCCGCAAGGCTGAAAATCCATAAAGAAAAAACATAAATCATAACCCTATATACCTACAAAATAGTGAAAATTTGCAATTGAATTGATACCATCCTTCTCCAAACACTACTACATAAAGGGGGGTTTTAAGACAATATTTAAGACAATTTCTGGGTAAATTGTCTTAATTTGAGACAAAAGAAAACCTGTGTATTGTCTTAAATATTGTCTTTAAGCGGGTGTCTCAAATTAAATCGTCTTAAAATATTTTCTCTATAAAGACAATATATAACACAATCATTTTTGTCTCTCCACAGACAATTTCATTTTTGCCTCTCCAGAGACAATAGTTGCACTACAACACAAAGGGGGGTTTTAAGACAATTTTTGGGTAAATTGTCTTAGCTTGAGACAATTTCATTTTTGTCTCTCCAAAGACAATAGTTGGAATGAAAGACATATTGTCTTTATGGAGACAATGTCTTTAATATTATCTATTGTCTCTGTAGAGACAATATAAAACAATGAATCTAGAAAAATATCTCACCATTAAAATAAATCAATATAAAAAAATTAATTAAAAAAATCAACAATTTCACGGAATAATTCATGTTAGGGTAGAGTGGAATCGAACCACCAACCTCCTGCATGGTAGGTGCTCTTCCAATGAGCTAGCACCCTTTAAAGAATTATGTGAGGAGTTATGGAAATCCTTTAAATTGTATAATAGGCATTGATTTTTAAAAAATGTTCAACACATAATGGCATAATCCTTGTAAAATATATAATCATGCAAGCCCTTATTTTTAACTTAATAAAACTAGCAATTGCACCATGTGTTGCAAATGAAACACTGTAAAGCAGTAACATAGGAAATAATAGTATAGAGGAAAAAATCTTAAAATTTCAACCAAAGTTAGACTACCTGTAGTTTATTTAATACTTATAACTAGCAATTGCACGGGAGGTGCAAGGGAACACTGAAAGGAAGAGGCATGAATTATGTTGTGCTTTGAATAAGAGAAAAATGGCCTTGATATTTTGTTGAGCAAACATTACTTGAGCTTGCATTAGTGAGGTTCATTGACCTATTTGAGTAGAAGGATATAGAAATGGATTTCAATCCCTCTCAAATCTCTAGAAATTGAATTGATATTGGTTGCCACAAACTGAAGCTCGTGATGATTAACATCACTCAAGTTTGAGGCATCATAAACCAAGATACACAATATTAGTGATACAAATTCAAATCGGGGATTATTTCCACAACAAAAAAGTCACTGATATAATTTTTCAGTGGTCCATAGAGCAAAATTTGTAATTTTTCATCATAAAAATAATATGTTGCTGTAAGGAAAGGCTAGCATTTTTTAAGAAAAAAATAATTAAAATTTGTGAAATATTACAAGATCCAAATAACCCCAAAAGGATTTAAACCAACAAATGAGGATTAAAATTTTAATAAATATTTACACAAAACAAACATATAAAAAATAAAAAAATAAAAAAACCTTCACGACTATTCTCTGTACAAAATTATGTTAATTATCAATCCATACCACATTCACTCATCATCTAGTATCCACCTATAGATAATTTCCCAAAAATATGATACAATTTGATAAATGGGAACTTCCCTTTGAGTGCTCAAAACAACACATGAAAATACCTGCAAGCACCCCATTGCCTAGTAGACTGGTAAGTTGCTAAGTTAAAATATGAGCACCAAAACTATGGGAACCAACGGCTTGAACAAATTTACACATTTAAATGGAAATTAACCAACCAGAATTAAAATACTCCAGATTCAGTTACAACTATTACATGAGATTGTACTTCCAAACAACCTTCAGCAAAACGCTTGTGCACAACCAATGATGGATAGCTTAGTTTGGAGTGTCTTCAAAGAACCTTTCAGCAATAAAAGGAGGTGGAGGCAAGCTTGCTGCACATTTGAACTGTCATGGAAAACAATAAAACATATATAAACCTTTAATAAGAGTAACCAGCTGTGTGCATGTAATCCTCATAGCTTTCAAAGGTTGGATTAAAAAAACCATTAAATTCCCAAACAAGATATATGAAAGCGTACCATGTGTTGTTGATATTTTTCCCTTAGTGCAACCAATGTCATAGCTTTTCGATTCATTTGTACATTATAGATTTCCATTACGCAGTCCTTAAGACGCAATGCCTTGTATCCTGTATGATGCGCCAAAGTTGGATTCTACATAACAGAAAATCTGCAAATTTATTCATGCACATAAAGCTAGCACAAAACAGTATAATAGTGAACTTCAGGGAGTAGAAAATACCCATGGTTGTGTTAGAAAATTAAGATTCAATCGAGATATAAATACAGTTGAAGCTGATATAAAGGATGGTAGGTGTTGGAGAAAACTGCATTCCATGAGTGTCAACTCTGCCAAATAATTGGCTTAAAAACTCCATATGCAAACTCGGGGACTGCCAAAAAGTATTCCATTTTAATAAAAATAAGCACTGGTACAAAATATAAAAGAATCCAAATCAACAATTAGGTGTATGTAGGTAATCTTGACATCTTTCTCTGTAGTAGGACTCAATCTCAGAGTCTCATACTCATCTTTCATCCCAGGGAAAGCAACAAAAGCCATCATAGTTACATTCCTCCTGCCTACCGAATTTTTCTTCTCTCCATTTTTATTTCTCAAGAACGAATTCCCCTGAGCACCCATAAGTCTTCCAATAGTGGCAGCCATGATATCTAACAAAAAATGTTGATCCCCAATCCAAGCTTAATAACACAATCCGATCTAAATGTATAGAATGGGTGTACCGATAGTTTAGTCATTGGAAGCATGAAAAACTATGAGCATAGCACCACTGCATGTTAGAGATACCCTGATTGCAGTTTCTATCTTTTCACTATAGAACACAATAGGATGATAGAAATAAGGTACATATATAACAAAGAAATAGGCAAAAAGCAAGAAAGCTTCCAATGAAACATGAATCTAGTGTAATATATAATATGATATTCAAAACTCATTGTATAGATTGTTCGAAAATTTAGATTGTTCGACAAATAAATAAGAAAAAAGCAAGAAATCTTGCAATGTTGCAACATGAATCTAGTGTAATATATAATATGATATTCAAAACTCATTGTATAGATTGTTCGAAAATTTAGTTTGTGCACCTTTTGAAATCTATCAAATGAAGAAACAATATAAGGCATCTCTTCCGGCTTCGAAATTTTCCTTATGCAATGTAGTTCTCACTGCTAAATCTAACATAGGAAAAGGAGTGTATGTGCCATGTTCCCTAATAAGTACATCGCCCTACCTCAACACAGTCCTATAATTATACCCTCAAACTCAATCTAGTAACAATGACTTTACGACGAAAACTTGTTACAGAACTACTACACAAGGTTGCCATTGTCACAGCCTATTGATTCTTAAATAATGAAGGACATGTTGATACAGGATTCCTGAAGCAGTCTCTATCTTATTTACACAATAGATCTGGCCATTGTCTCATATCATGGTGTTTAATTCCCAGCTCAGAGTCAAATATTAAATACTTTCCAATGTCCCAAATCACAAAGGTGACCTTATGCATTGTGGAGGGGATTCTTCGCTGACAATTAACGGGATATAAGGTGTTACCCCTTTTTTCAGCAGATATCACCTATAATAAAAAAAATTACTTAACAGGGTTGGATATGATCGGGAAAGATGAATGCAGATCGTCTAGAATCAGAGGAAATGATTTGTAATGCTAAGGCGGAGGAATTGATATCATCAACTCTATTAAATAGAAGGAGTTCTAATAGGAATGATTCATCTACAAAAATGAAAAAAATGGCAAGAAGAAAATCAGTGCTCTAAATATAATGCTACATGCTGGCAAATGATGAGTTCAGATTCTACTATCCCTATCATGAAGCTACAAGACAAAGTCCTTATCAAGATCCAGTTGACTCAAATCTGTTCACCTGTCATCTGAAGGAATAGGCTCAGATGAACAATAAAAATGGTTTAGTGACTATTAAAGCAGCCAAAACAAAGGACATATTTTACATTTCAGGTGTTTACAAGTAGAGTAGCAGTCATGTGATTAAACAACAGTGGTGCAAGTGCATTTCCATATTTGAAAAAAAAAAAATTGAATGTTGTTAGAAGGTCTTCACATGTAATACTTTTTCTGGAGATTGAATTTTAGCAAGCTTATCAGTGATCACACTAAGGATGAATAAAGCAATCATGTGGAGTAAACTATAAGACACTCTTGTTCAAAGTCTTCGAAATTTGGATTAGCCTCCTTGCAAGGCAGAGTTGATAATAGGATATGCAGTGTTCAGTGCTCCTGTTCAAAGTCTTTGAAATCTGTATTAGCCTCCTTGCAAGGCAGAGTTGATAATAGGATGCAGTGTTCAGTTACAGATGGTTAAAAGGAGGAGTCATCATGCATCCTTAAAGGAAACACCCTACATCTTTGGGTTGTTTGGAGGTTTTGATTACATATTTGTCACATCCATATGCATCTAGGATGAAAGTGCTTCATCAATATAGAGGCATCCAAATACAAAGAACACAAACATATCCTTTCAGCAATCGATTCTTTTGGGGACGTCTTATTCAAGTAAAAGAACCAGCCTATTTTATTGCTCTGTTTCCAAACTTGGGCATTCGAAATGGTATAATCACTTTCCAAATTCTGCGGTATAGATCATCACAACTATAGAGTGATACAAGTTGATCTAGTTGTTGCATCCTTGATTCTACATATTGCTTCTTCTTGCAAACAAGGACATCACTTCTCATTTGGCATGAATCCTGGAAGAACCATCTTCTGGAATGGAATTAAAATTGGTTCCAGAGGAAGAGCTATATTTGAATAACTTTATAAAATAAAGTATAAAATTAAGCCAAAATGGTTCAAAAGCTAGGGCATTCTCACTGCAGAAGAAGGCTCATAAAAATTTTCACTAGAAGTTCAAGGGATGCTGAGAAACTTGTTGTTGATCTGAATGGGCGACTGAAATTAGAAGATGCAGGATTTGATTCGAAAATTATTGGTCTTGATGTCCAGGAGGTCGATTCTGTTGCATGGGTTTGCGACCAGGATGCTTATGCACGTGATGGACAAAAATGCTCTGCACAATCAATTATATTCGTGCATGAGCATTGGAAATATGTCAATCTTGTACCCAAGTTGAGAGCTCTTGCTGAGAGAAAAAAATTGGAAGATTTAACAGTCAGTCCTGTTCTCACTGTGACAATTGAAAGTTTTTGGCCCCACCAGATTTTAACTAGTTACAGGGAAGACCAACTTCAGATGGTGTTGGACACATCTGAACAAATGCATGCCCAAATAACAGCAGCATCCCTCTTGTCCCTAAAGGCAGTGCAGATCAATGTCGGGGGCTCTAGGAATTTCTTAAAACTAATTCATATGTAGGCCCTGTCAGCAGTAATTGTGGTCTCCATGGGCAGTGATTGTTTCTTGTCAAGGGTAGAGAGAAAAACTGAAGGGCATCATCTTGCTGGCACTATCTAGTCGTGCAAGTGATTATATCAACCATAGCAGTAAATGAGTTTGTACACAGTGACCCTTTCAACAAGCTCGTACACATTTCTCTTTGAGTCGAGGGAAATCCTATTAATGAATTCTCTCTAGTGGGTTTTAGAATTTGCAGGTGTGCCCATCCTTAAATACTATTTTCTCCCCCGTGATCCATTATTCCGAGTAACTGACCTAAGGAGGGTCATTCTTCTTGATATCCTCTCATCCATAAGATTCCCTCGACTCCATCACCCTTAAATATTGGCATTTATCTTCACATCCCTCCATCACCAGTATTTCCTCTTTTCTCTTAAAGTCAACTCTAACATTGGGGTTACTTGTGATATCATTGTATCTTGGGTCTATAACAGCATAACTGTGTGATAACCCTCGGACTATAGGCAACATACCTCTGTGATGACCCTTATACTATAGGCATAATACCTCTTTGATCACCCTCAAACCTGTCACAAAAAATTTGTGGCTCAGATACCACATCACAAACCATCTGACCTTGGAAAAATAGCTTTTGTTTTGTCACAAAAATTCAGGTTAAGAGGATATACCTTTAGTCCAAGCCATTGTCACCATCACAAGGAACTCACATCTCATATTTTTGGAGTGTCTCATCTATATGTGGAGAACTCAGAAATAGATACAACTCTGGAGTGATCATACTACTGTGGAGACCTGTAGCTTATTGCAAGACTTGTGACCATACTAGCTATGATATACATACTACTGTGGAGACCTCTGATCATACTAGTTGTGATATAGAACTGTGAGCATATAAGTGTTCATACCTGTAGCTTATTGATCTATAGAATAGTGCATTCTTGGAAGTGCTCAGACAGGCTTGTGAAATACTCGGTGTAATGACTAGTTAAAGAGCTTGGGTAGTCTGCCAGTGGAAGCCTATCTGTGGTACCTTGGACGGACCTATAAGAGGCCTGGATAGTCCTAATCAAGCTTGGAATTAACATCTCTTGACAGTCTTGTGTGGATTTAAAGTTTCCTTGGGGATACTTTTGAAGACAACCACAGAGTGGCCTTTTGTACTGATTTAAGGATTTATAAAGGAGACCTTGGAGCATCATTGAAGCCATCGCTTGGTTAATATAGTGAATATCTTGGAAGAAGTATCTTGGAGTCTTAAATAATTTTTATGCAACTCTAGAATGATCATACTAATGTGGATACCTGTAGCTTATTGCAAGACTTGTGACCATACTAGCTGTGATATACATACTAATGTGGAGATCTGTGATCATACTAGATGTGATATACAATTGTGAGCATATGAGTGTTCATACCTGTAGCTTATTGATCTACAGAATAGTGCATTCTTGGAAGTGCTCACACAAGCTTGTGAAATACTCGGTGTATTGACTAGTTAAAGAGCTTGGGTATTCTGCCGGTGGAAGCCTATATGTGGTAGCTTGGACGCACTTGTGAGAGGCCTGGATAGTCCTAATCAAGCTTGGAATTAACATCTATTGACATTCTTGTGTGGATTTTAAGTTTCCTTGGGGATACTCTTGAAGACAACCTCAGGGTGGCCTTTTGTACTGATTTAAGGATTTATAAAGGAGACCTTGGAGCATCATTGAAACCATCGCTTGGTTAATATAGTGAATATCTTGGAAGAAGTATCTTCGAGTCTTAAATAATTGTTATGCAGGTCAAAAAGGAAACCTTTGAGCATTTTTGAAGACACCGTTGGAGAATTCTTGAAGAAGAGGCTTAAAACAGGTGCAAAACTTGGGTTGCTTATTGAAGACACCTTGAAGGTCTTGGAAATATTATTGGAGATCATGATGCTCATTGGCTGGTTTGACTACTTACTGATTGAAACCAACCAGTTTTTAAAGCTATGGGATGCACTAGAGTTGGTAGAGAATAAACACAACTATATTTTAAAGTCAAACATACAACTACTCTTTAGTGCTCAACGAGCCCTCTTTTTGCATCTGGAATCAACACCTTTCTGGATTTATATTATGATAAATGCCCTCCTTGCCACTATATGCCAGCCAAGCTTTATAGAATCGATATCTGGGTCTTGACAAAAAAAATTTCTATCTTTTCAACCTAAGGCTTGTTGTACAACAAGAGGCTAAGTCAACATCATGTGCAACTAGCTTAGCAGAGCTTATAGTCATTGTGTCAACATTATGTCTTCATAGCGTTACAACAATAGAAAGAAGATCTATAGGTTTGCTACTACTTCTTCACATGGATCTTTATAAATTTCTATAGCATCATATCATGGATAACCACGGACCATTATGTAATCCTAACTGCCCACTAACCTGTTTAACATGCTCAAGGGGATATATAGATATATATATAACTGTGGATCATTATGTACTCCTACCAACTACCCACTAACACTTTTAACATTATCGGCTCTCTCTCTCTCTCTCTCTCTCTCTCTCTCTATATATATATATATATATATATATATATATTCCAGCTTAGGTCAAGTTTGTGACCTCCAACAGAGAAGGTATATTTGCTACCTTAACACAATCACCAATTCTCTTGGATAGTGTTTTATCACTATGTTATACACTAGATAGTCATAAGAACTAATTTCCAAGGTAGTACCCTCCCTGCTAGTCACATCCAACAATCCTTTTCTGCTAGCTACTGTGAAAAGAAAACTCTCAAAATGAAAATGAAATTTAAGGGATAACAGATAGCATGGTAGGATTTTAGTTCATTTTGACCAATAATCATGGTAATATTTGAGCTCTTGTTGATGACATTTTATTGATTTGTTTAATCAATTATACAATCATACAGTCTGCATCACTCTTTCGGCTTGATTGAATGTAGCAGCAATCTCTTCTTTATAGATTTTTTACGTCAGCCATTTGTCGTTGCTCCACTTTTGCACATGCATTACTCAAAGGAATTTTATAGTGTAGCCCATCTTCTCCCATGTTATTTGGAGCACTTGTTGAGCCTTTCGGTTCTTTGGAAAAAAATGCAAAAAGATTGTGCAATTAGGTAGCTTAGTTTGCAGGATTGGATCATCTTCTTTTCTTTTCTATTTCGTCTATCTATGACACATGCCTCTAGCTTCCCCACATAACTCTCAGCTTTAGCATGTCCATTACCCTCTTCTATACCATTTTCTTGACACCATGGTGGGATTTGAATTCCCTCCATGATAACTTGGACATATGCCTCTCATTAATCAAATTATAAAAGTGTTGTTTCATGGCTGTAATATGTTTCCAAATCTACAACTTAGTTCATCAAGGAAGAAGAACAAGTGCAGAAATAAAACTACTAATAAAGAAAAAGGGAGAACCTATCAATTTGGATTGTTCCGAGATGAATAAATTCATTATTAAGACCTTATAAAATAATCAGAGAGAAAAATATACAATGACATGAACAAAAAATTGAACAGCATAACTAAACCATACATCAATGTAGATCAATACCTTTTTTCAGCTCTCTGTGGCTCCTATCTCTGGCTATGGACTCCCTATCTTAACTCTGACAAAAAAAATGCCTTATATTTCCTTCACAGGTTGATTGTCCAACTTCTTTAGACCCTTGATCTTGCTCCTAAGAAAGGTCGCAGAAGTAAAGGAAATAAATTTAAGACATGAAAATATGACCAAACAAACATTAGGTGATGCTGAGGAAGCTAGTGCCAAATCAATAGGCATCTGGTGCACTGTCATCAAGGGTGGTAGAACAACCATATATGTTCTTCCACCTATCAATGAATTGTTCAAGCTCATTCTTCGACCTGAAGGTGTTGTTCAAATTCATATTTGTCTGGCAGATATTTATATTTGGCTTTAGCATTAAGCATAGTGAAGGCTTAGATAAGCAATTTATGAAAATAGTAGCATAGTAACTTGTTGTTAGGGATATTTGGATGTCCCTTCATGAGATGGAGGGACATCTCAACATCCTGCTTTATTTTGATGACTTTCCCAGGATGTCCTTTTGACATCCTCTCAACTGGGGACATCTAAAGGATGTCAAATGAATTGACCCTACATCACAGGGATGCCAAACAATGAGAGAACAATGAGAGCTTGAGTCACAGGGACATCAAATAGACTGATAGAGTATAATGGCCAGTATCAGGATAGGATTTTTGTAGATAACTAAATTTTGTAGTAGTGGCTTCACACAGGTATATCAAGAATCGAGCTTGGAAATTGAGGTGTTAAATTAGGAAGTTGAAATGAAAGTCATTTTTATTTTTAAAAGCATATGCATCCCTACAAGGATGAAAGATATTCCAAATAATAAAGTATCTATTATTATCATCTCTCTCTTCTATATGTTCACATATCTAAAAAAATTGATATGATATCAGAATTTGGAAATCAAAGTGTGCATTTCATGGCATCTAGAGAGGTAGTGTGTGGTCTAGAGCACAAACAACTTATATGTCTAATTCAAATTTATAGAGCAGACATTTTACTTCCTAAATGATAGAAAAGAGGGAACATAGTTTAGAAAGGTTAAAGCTCAAAGCTTGTGAAAGCATTTAATTAAAAGAAAAAAAATACACCACTGAGAATGTGAGAGAACAACGTTGTTATAGCATAATTCAAAAGAGATGAACAGACATAAAGTAATGTTTACAAATGCTGAAGATAAGAAATTCCAGTCCTGGTGCTAGCACAATGTCAGAAAGGGGAGGCTACCCTCTATTTTTTGTTATGTTGTTTGTGACAATATGTGAAGCTTTTGTTCAAATTTTAATATTGCAATGAGTGACTTCATGTATTTTGACAGACACTTGTTGCATGATAACCGTGAATTTTTTGGTATGAATAGTCTTACTATGGTAAACAAATTTCTTGTTGAGTGTTTATTTCACCATGATTCCCAAATACATCTGAGCAGGTCACCACATATCTGTCTGCACATTGTTACAAGGCTCCAGAGCTATGTGTGAATATAATTTGAACAATAGGAGTAGCATAGTGACTTGTTGTTAGGGACATTTGGGTGTCCCTTCATGAGATGGAGGGAAATCTTAAAATCCTGCTTTATTGTGATGACTTGCCCAAGATGTCCTTTTGACATCCTCTTAGCTGGGGTCATCTAAAGGATGTCAAACGAATGTACCTGCATCACAGGGATGCCAAACAATGAGAGAACAATGAGATCTTGAGTCCAGGGACATCAAATCATAGTTATTAAAACCGGAATTGGTGACCGGACCGGTGGACCTAATGAACCAAGTTTAGAACCGGAACCGGTCTAACTGGTAGCGGTCAGATCTCAATGAACCATTTTTAAAAAAATACATTAAATAATTAATTTTTAATAAAAAAAACTATTTTTAAGATTTGCAACCATGATTCCAAGCCAATATAGACAAAATATGCAAATTTTTCTCATTTATATACCATGAAAAGGTGAATATATCAAAATGGCACCGAGTGCAATAAATATCATCGAAAAATGCATAAGCAATGAGGCTCCAAATGGCCAATAAATTCCAAAAAAAATGCTACAAGCTATGAGGCCATTGGCCTAATACAAGAATACACATGAATGATGGTCAATCATAAAATTCATCACCGCTAACATACTCCAATACTGTGCTTTTATCCGGTAAACAAAATCAATAAAATACTTAGGAAGGATGTTCACAATGTTACCAGAGAGTCATACGTTAGTTGCCCTAGTTAATTTCTGATTGAAAATACCTCTATATGATATCAAAACCTTTGACACTTATAAAGTTTTGTGAAAAAAAAATTAACTTGTATTTCACCAAAATTCTACAAATTAAATAAAAATACATTATAGTGCCATAGAAATCTACAACCCAAGAGGTGATTTGTTGGAATGATAGATCAGTAAATGATTTTATTTTCCCATAAGCCTTGAAACCAGAGCATTCAAACCATTGAATTTTGTGGAAATCGAGATACACATTTTTTTCCTTTACTGTTGCTGTGATTGGAGATATGTGGGTTGAATTGTGGACAATTAAATAAATAGTGCAAAGTGATTCACTTCCAAACGTAGGCAAGCTAGCGTCTCCAAAGCCCATTAATCAATACATGTCCTTAGGTGTGTGAACGAGAAAATAATTGGAAATGTCATATGGAAGCTTGAATACATTGAAAAATACTTGGACATATCAACTTTCGAAAGTTCATTATATAACAGAGGTTTTTTTGTTCAGAGCATTGTATTAAAAATAAAAATAAAAAAGAATGTATGTTTTAATTTTTAACAAATTCAAATGAAGTATAAGTGCATCTTAAATTTGGGTAGATCTTGGATAGAGGCCTTGATCCCAAATTTGAACAAAGGCACCCTTTCAAAAGCCAAGAACAAAATTTAATTCCACAGAGTATCCTTGTTGATGAAACGGATAGGCCATAGACCCAGAATTTATGGATCAATCAATATGATAAATAATTAAATGTTTATTGGACACCTAAACAACTAGTTAGGTACAGAAGCAGCCAGTTTATGCATTAACCGGTCGGTTCCGTACCTAACAGGCCGGTTAGGTCTGGTTAACCACCCAAAATAGGGAAGACCATCCCCCAAAACCTGGTTGCATGAGCAGTTCTGACAGGGGGCTCAGCTGACCAATCAGTTTGACCGGTTACCGGTTCAAACCGGCCGGTTTTGATAAATATGCATCAAATATACAGATATAGTATAATGGCCAGCATCAGGATAGGATTTTTGTAAATAACTAAATGTTGTAGTAGTGGCTTGACATGGGTATATCAGGAATCGAGTTTGGAAATTGAGTTGTTAAATTAGGAAGTTGAAATGAAATTCATTTTGATCTTTAAAAGAATATTCATCCCTACAAGGATGAAAGATCTTCCAAATAATAAAGTATCTATTATTATCATCTCTCTCTTCAGAATTTGGAAATCAGAGTGTGCATTTCATGGAATCTAGAGAGGTAGTGTGTGGTCTAGAGCACAAATAGCTTATATGTTTAATTCAAATTTATAAAGGAGCAGAAATTTTACTTCCTAAACGATAGAAAAGAGTGAACATAGTTTAGAAAGGTTAAAGCTCAAAGCTTGTGAAAGAATTTAATTAAAAGAAAAAATTACACCACTGAGAATGTGAGAGAACAACATTGTTGTAGCATAATTAAAAAGAGCTAAACAAACATCAAGTAATGGTTACAAATGCTGAAGATAAGAAAGTCCAGTCCTGGTGCTAGCACAGTGTCAGAAAGGGGAGGTTGTGCTCTATTTTTGGTTATGTTGTTTGTGATAATATGTGAATATTTTGTTCAGATTTGAAGATTGCATTGAGTGAGTTCATGTATTATACTCTACAACTATTCTACTAGTTTATTCTATCAGTTTATACTCTACAGCTATTTTATCACCATCCTTTTCTTTACACTAGTTTATTATACTCTGCAGCTATTCTACCAGTTTATACTCTGCAGCTATTCTACCACCATCCTTTTCTTTTCTCAGACAGCTAATCGTATCTCCAAGGGCTGGACCCTATAGGCCTCAGTTTCAGTCATTTCCTAAATCTGATTTTCCCTCCTTGATATGTTCTTCAATCTCCAATTGTTCCACTATTCATCCTCTTCCACTTATCATTTATGTTGGCTATCATGGTAGTCATGAACCCTTATCTGCCTCTCTGATTTGATGTAACAAAATCCTTCAATCTACTGATTAGCTTTGTGTTTCCAACAAAATTGTCATCAACTGTTACATTTGTAAGATCCTCCATTACATTTCATTGATTGTTGGAAATGTGTCTCGAGTAACGGGGACCTCCACAAATTCCCTTACACATTTGAATCGTTTTCATTTTGGCATGTAACCACAAATGAGTTGTGGTTATCTTTTGGATAATAGGGTGATTTTTATCAGTCTTGCTTTCCAACATATTGTGGTTGTTATTAGTATTGTTTTCAATATCAATGAAAATAGTGTCATTTCAGAGATCGACATCCAAAATGCTAATATTGTCTCCATCTGGAGACAAGACCTGTGGGGAAATTGTATTAGTTCAACATCATGTTGTAGCTTGGTACAACCAAAGGAAATAATTTTATACAACGATATCATCTTTTCAACACCTGACATCTCTTCTATATCATTGCATTCTTTCACATCTAGTATTCGAAGCTTTGTTAGTTGCCACAACGCTCTAATGCTTTTCATTTTGGCACATTCAGATGCCCACAATTCCATATTCCAATGTTTCAAGACTGGGCAACTCCTCTACTTCTTTACACTCGCTAATGTCTAGTTGTTGAAGGTTTGCAAGACCCCAAATCCCTCCTATTTTATTCAATGTGCAACAAGAGGAAAACTCTAGTGTTAGTAATATTGATGGAAATCCTCCAACCTCCACCATATCATTACAAGATCTTATATTGATATGTTGTAGGTTGTGGAAGACGCCTTTATGAAACGATACCTTAGATATTATCGTCCAGTGTAGCTCTAAGTATTTGAGCACGATAATACATATGTCAATGTCAGGGTCGAACACTCTTTGCCCTCTCAAATTTGTTAAAACAGTTTTTCCTCTGACCATTTCCACTCTAGAAAATGGTACCTCAAGCAATGGAAGGGTTAAGGCCATGGTCACGGCCCACTTACAGAAGTTATAGTGGGAAATGCCCATTTTTTTTCAAGGTCAACAATAAGAATGACTTACTTATGCCATACAAAGAGAACTTCTTTGGCATCCTGAAATGGATTCTATGAGCATCGAGCTGGTCATCACCCGAAATAAGAACAAAAATGGGCATTTGGAGGAGATACTTACCATCGTGGCCCGTTCAACCTTCTCATCCTTGGCATCATCTTTAAACAACCTTTCAGTCTGCATCAAAGCACAAAACAAACTATAAACCCTAACCCTTAATTGTAGAACCCTGTCACTAATGCAAGTCCATCAAGTGCATAATGGGGATCAAAAGGGGTGTTGTTAACTTCAGAAAATTGGCATGAAAGTAAGAAAGGGAACGTGGGAACCTACCCCCATGTCTGTGAGCAGGAAACTTCAACTGTAGAATCGTTCGCCCATTCGCCTCCTTTTCCCTCGAAGGTTTCTGTCCGTCAAGAAAATATTTGTTGCAGAGAAAGCGAAAGGATAGAGTGTAAAGCGAGGGATGGGAGTGTTATACATGTGACCCCTTTTTAGGTTGGATTAAGACTTGGCAGCAATAAATGAAACTAATGAATTTTTTTACTTCCCCTCTTCTTTTTCAGAATTTTGCCACTTTTTTGAATGAATTGTGTTAATTTCTAATTTAATGGAGCGAATTGTCTTAATTTCTAATTTAAGACCATTAAAAAGTTTTAATTTTTAAATTAAAATAATTCAAATGATAATTTAGGATTTTAAGACAAAATATTAGTTTGGCTTAAAAAAATGTTTTAAAGTATCTTTATATGCTAGTGATATAATTGTTGTTATTTTTTCATCATTTAGTGTTTTTATCAATAGTTAAGTAATCTTATTAATTAATGAGGATTATTACTATTTATTTTTATTCATAAGGATTAATTTAAGATATTTGTGCCGGTGTAAGTCTAAAATAATCCAATATACAATGGTGTCTTTGAGTACAAATTAAATTATAGAGGGTAGTGATGAGTTTCCTAATTAAAATTCCTATGATTAGATGGAAAAGTGGCAAAGAATATCCATCCAATATGAAAGTAACATTCAAATGAGTGCATTGTAATGACAACATAATCCTTGTAGCATGATAACATATATAAAACAAACACATGAACTCAAAGAGCTATAAAATAAGTATATTATAATTCATTTGTTATGTGAATGAAGTGTCGGAAAGTAAATCATAGAGACACTATACCATGGGCTACCCTATCAAGTGCATGTAATGGGAGTGCTCTCAAATATGAAATGGATGAGGGCAGATGATGAGAAGCTCTTGACACCTATGTAGTAAATCCACCCTCTAGAATGAGGACTTTTACCTCTCCTTTATAGAACAAAATACAGAGATAGAGAATGTAATCGATGAAATAGAAGAGGATCAAATTTTGGGTTAAAGGCCTATGTGCTAGATCATTTTGGATGTCACAATTTCTCTCTAGTAAATTTTCTCTCTTTCAAAACTAGGTTTGTTGAAAGCACACATCTCCTCAAAACACTTTGTAGCTAATGTTTTCCCTTTAATTGACAATTGTGTTTAAAGTATCTTTAGTGAGGCACATGTATTCTAAAATATGTGTTATTTTAGCACGTAATACTCATAATAGTGCATTAAATGTATGAGCAACAAGTCAACAATACTTCTCCATGATATCTATTTTTTTCTTATTATGAAGTTCCAACCTACTAGAAATAGTTCAGTATGGTGCCCCCTTTGTAATAACTTGTTGTTTTCCTTTAGTAACCATATATATCTATTGATTGTTGTTTGTATGGATGAAATACAAACATTTCCTAGAATGATCCTCCTTGAGCACACCCTCTCCAAGACTGTTCACCGTTTGCATGGTTGAAACACGAAATATGCCAATAATAATCCCTTTTGACTACATCACCTCTCAATATTTACCTTTCTCATTGTAATAATTAACATGTGTGGATGAAAATAGGTCTAATTCGACTTCATGAAGAAAATAAACTATGCATATATGGCTAGGTTGAATTGCATCATGTGGAGTTTCCAAGAAGAGGCTCACATGCAAGGTGTGGGAATAAAGGTTTATTTTCTCTAAAATAGTATGATGCCTAGAGAGGCTAAAATAAAAAAGGATAAGGTGTATAAAAATAGCAAAAGGCCCTCAAGCAAGGCATCGCTTCCTAGGCTAGATTAGAGCTCTAGGCATCCTCCAATTTTGAACAAAATACGATGGTGGAATTTCAAATAAATTGATGCCCTAACTATCACACCAAGAGGGAACCCTTGATGCTCCTTTGACTTGAGGATTTCTTGAAGGTTTTCACTTTTTAGTTCATCATTCAAAACCTATTATCTTAACTATAAATGATCATTGGATGAGCCTTTACCATGGTATATCTCCCAAACCTTAGTCTCTTATAGTATTTCTCTCAAAAAAAAAATTCATGGAAAGTCACCCTAGATTCTCCCAAAGCTCACACTTTAATTGAATCTTTCCTTGCCTCACTTTGAAGCCTAGTATAAACACGTCAATCACAAGTGAGGGATTTTGGAAGTTTTGATCTTAGGCATTCATCATTTTTTAATATTCCTAAATCTGAGGTCATCTTTCCCTGAAGCCTTTCTTGGAGAGTCCTTCTTTTGGTTCTAAAGCAAGGAACCTATTATTTGATCCTCTTCTTTGAATGGGCATTGGAAATCACATTGTGCATTGTTATTGGTCTCATCATTCTAGTAATTTCCCTATACCGAGACTCCTCCCATCAGTGAAAGTTCATAAAGAGCAGGGGAAATTGAATGAAGTGACAGTAGGTCCTTGTCCCATTGTTTCCACTTGATATAGTAGTAGTCCCTTTGGAACCCCTCCTAGGACCCTTGCTAAATTAAGTGCTAACATTTTTCAAAAAGAAGTATAAAGCAGATGGCTCACTTGAAAATAATAAAGCTAGGCTTGTGGAAAAAAGTTTTACACAAAAAGAAGGGGTCTATTATGAGAAGACTTTTTCCCCCATAGAAAAATGGGATACCATCTAGACACTCTTTGCCCTAGAAACTCAAAAAGTTGGAAAGTTCATAAAATGGATGTAAAAATTGCTTTCTTAAATGGAGATATGAAAGAGAATGTTTTTGTGTCCCAACCAGAAGGAATATTTGTGAAGGGTTAGGAACATAAAGCATGCAAGCGGTAAAATCCTTGTATGGCCTCAAGAAAGCACAACGAGCGTGGTATAATAAGGGGTTAGGGGAATAGGGGCTTAGGGGTTAGAGGTTTAGGGTTTAGGGGAATAATGAGTTAGTGGTTAAGGGGTTAGGGATTGGGGGCTTAAGGGTTAGGGGATTTAGGCGTATTTAGGGGTTAGGGGCATAATGAGTTAGTATTTAAGGGATTAGGGATTCAGGTTAGGGGAATAATGAGTAGTGGATAAGGGGTTATGGATTGAGGGGTTATGGGTTAGGGGATTTAGGCGCATTTAGGGGTTAGGGGAATATGAGTTAGTGGTTAAGGGATTAGGGATTGGGGGCTTAGGGGTTAGGGGATTTAGGCACAGTTATGGGTTAGGTGAATAATGAGCTAGTGGTTAAGGGATTAGGGATTAGGGGCTTAGGGGATTTAGTAGTTAAGGATTTTAGGGGTTAAGGGTGAGGGGTTAATGGGTTAATGGTTAAGCGTTAACAATTTAGGGGTTAAGGGGTTAGGGGTTTAGGTGTTAGTGGTTTAGCGGTTTAAGGGTTTAGAGGTTTAGGGTTTAGGGGGTTAAATGGGTTAGGGTTTTAGGGGTTTAGGGGCTTAAATGGGTTAGGGGTTGGGAATTAGGGCTTAAGGGGTTATGGGTTAAGGGTTAGACGTTTAGGGTTTAATACTGGGTTAAATGGGTTTAGGGGTTTAGAGGTTTAGGGGGTTAGGAGATTTAGTAGTTAGGGATTTTAGGGGTAGGGGTTAAGGGTTAAGGGGTTAAGGGGTTAGAGGTTAAAGGGTTAGATGTTTATGGGGTTAAATGGGTTAGGGTTTAGAGGTTTAGGGGGTTAGGGGAGTTAGCAGTTAAGGATTTTAGCAGTTAGGGGTTAGGGGTTAGGGGTTAGGTTTTGGGGGTTAGGGTTTGGGGGTTAAATGGGTTAGGTTTTTAGGGGTTTAGGGGGTTAAATTGGTTAGGGTTTAAGGGGTTAGGGGTTAAGGTTTTAGAGGTTTAAGGTTTAGGGGGTTAAATGGGTTAGGGGTTTAGGGTTTAGGGGGTTAAATGGGTGAGGGGTTATAGCCATTTATTAGGTGAACAAGGCATAATCTAGTTGTAGTAACCATAACTTGGTCAAGTTGTTATAGTCAAGGCAAGACTTGGTTGGGTTCCCAAGTTCCAAAAAAGTAAGGGTAATTGTGAGGGCATGAGAACTAAGGAGTGTCAGTGTGTGCCAAGGAATGAAAAGGCATGCTAACACATGCTAGAAAGTGTCAATGGATGTTGAGGAGTGTTAGGGAGTGCCAGGACTTTGCAAGGGAGAACTAGGTCAAAATGCATGGAAATGAACGAATAAGAGTGTGTGCCAAGTAGTGTCAACGAATTCCAAGTGTCTCAAGGATAAAGTGTGTTAGGAGAAGGCCAGAATAAGACTTGTAGGAAGTAAGCCTATGGTTACATAAAGGGTTGGACAAAGTAGTTTCATACAGAGGGAAACTTTGGGTTGGGCACAACATTCATTTTCCAATGACTTGGTTAGGTTCCCAAGTCACAAAAAAAGTAAGGTTATCTATGACAACATGAAAGCTAAGGAATACCAAGGTGTGTCAGGGAGTTCCTAGAAGTACTAACACATGTTAGGCAGTTCCAAGGCATGATAGGCATGCCAAGATGTGGCAGGTGCCAGGGTGTGGCATGAACACATGCTAGGGAGTGTGAGGGCCAAGTGTCAGGGAAACACAAGGGAGCACTAGTTTAAAATTCATGGAAATGAAGTATCAGCCAGTTCCAAGTGTGCTAAGAAGGGAGTGACACAATATTATAGGAAGTTCCAAGGCATGTTAGAGTGCTAGGGAAGCATACAAAGATGTTTCAAGTGCCAAGGTGTGTCAATGCATGCTAAGGAGTGTTAGGGAAGCGTACAAAGATGTTCCAAGTGCCAAGGTGTGTCAATGCATGCTAAGGAGTGTTGAGGCTTATACGGAGATGTTTCAAGTGCCAAGGTGTGTCAATGCATGCTAAGGAGTGTTAGGGAGTGCCAAGAAAACATAACAGAGCACTAGGTCAAAATTAATAAATGAATGAATAACAGTGTGTGACAGGGAGTGTTAGAGAGTTCTAGGTATCTCGAGGAGGGAGTGACATGGTATGATAGGTAGTACTAAGTCATGTTATAGTGTCAGGGTGACATACATCCAAGATGTGCCAGGTGGCAGGGTGTGCCAGCATGTGCTAGGAAGTGTTAGGGACTTTCAGGGAAACATAAGGGAGCATTTACGTTGTAGCCATTGAAGAAGTATTTACGTTGTAGCCATTGCAGAACCTCGAGAATTTTTGTCCATGGAGAATTATTTACGTTGTGGCCATTGCATTAAAGCAAGAGGTCTGTCAATGCCTTTTTGTATGTGTTTATAAATTGGAAGAGAGAAATCAGAAACAAGAAGGGCCTAAAAGAATTGAACAAAGAAATGGAGGTCACTAGGATAAAGCTGATGGCATTGGATTTGGTAGTTTCAGACTGTCACAAGTGCATCCAAGACAACCATGACCTTATTGAAGAAGTGGAAAACAAGCTGGCAGTCCACATTAAGGAAGATATCAATCCATTTTCGACTAAATCAGATATATAACTTTGGCTCTCTCTACTCACAATATTTCATTGAGATTGTGTTAGGTATCTGTTATTAACCTATTCTTGTGTCTATTTAAATGGATACTGTATTGATAGCCTAAAAATGAGGCATTTTGTATTTTCTATAGTTTGTACTAGTTCTGAAAAAGAACTAGCAAAATTTAATCTCTTTGACTGTAAAAAGTAATATACTTGTTGTTTTGGGGATTTTCTCTCAGTAAATTTATGGAGAACCCAACATATTTTTTATATACGTATTGTGTAGAACCTTTATAAATCTACCCTTCAAATCAGGGTCAACCCAAATAAATTTGATTTGGGGGTTCCACTGTAACAACATTTTCCCCACAACAAGCACAAGATCAAGCCAACATGTGTGATGTGTGCGTTTAAAGAGATGGATAGGTAGGTTTACCCTTACGATAACATCGCACCTTAAAATATGACCACGATTACTGAGTGCAAGCATTTGCGAAATGGCATTATGAGTGGAGCCTTTTCTAGAAGAGATTATTCATTTACATTACAATATATACAACATGCAGTTAGTGTTCCATCCATGTTAGCGCACACACTTGATGGTATCAGTCCTTAAACTGGTACAAAAAAAATGATTTTATATATTCACATACGGGATAGTCACAAGATGTCAACAAAATCACATACTTATCGAAATCCTCAAATCAGGAATATGCTACATTCCTTTTTAATGTGCTTGCAACTAGGTAGGCATCAAAGACAATCATTGCAATGGGTTAAGGGGAACTAAGATAGAATTATGTAAGGAGTTCCTTCTTGGTAAAGGCCATTGGTATTACTATTGTTAAAGGGGGTGGCCTACAAGGATACATTGGTAGCTACTAATGCAAGAGCATAATTTCAACAATTTATTTCAAAATTTGTATTTGTCCTCCATAAGGTCTTAGAGATTTATAGAAGAGGAAGTTGGTTTCCTTGTTGCCCTATAATTTTGTAGAATTTCTAACTTCATATTTGGGATAGGAAATTTTAGTAATTTTAGGCATAAGTTAAGTTTTTTTTTTTTTTTTAAGGCCTCCTAGTCATTAGGAAAGTTGAGTCTTATGATTAGGATTATGTGTGGCATCCTATGTATTTTTCAAACTCCAATACACCAAGGCAAATATGTGGAGGACATTTGGGGGAAATGTGATTGTCCATAAAATGTAGATTGGATTTGGGGAACTTGTAGCTCTTTTCCTTGGACCCTACTAGTTCTTATAGGTTGTATTTGTAGAGGTTAGCAGGAAAAAGCATAATATGCCCAAGAATATTAGTGTTGGAGCACCTATGGTTTGGGATAAAGGATAAGGGGTTTTAGGAGTTAATGGGTTTAAGGTTTTAGGAGCAAGGGGTTAAGGGTAAAGGGTAAAGGGTTAGGGCTTATGGGATTTAGAGGTTTGGGGGTTTAAGGGTTAGAGGTTAATGGGTTAGTGGTTAAGGGATTTAGGGGTTAAATATTAACCATCAAGGGCTTACATGTCAGGGGATTTAGGGGTTAAATGCCTAAGGGTTATGTTATTTAGGTGTCAGCGGGTTAAGGGGTTAGGGGTTAATGAGTTTAGGGGTTAGGGGTTATGGGTTAAGGGTCAAGGTTTAAGAGGATATGGGATTAGGGTTTATGGGGTTCAAGGATTCTAAGTTAGTGGTTAGGGGTTAAGGGGTTAATGGCTTTGGGTTTAAGGGATCAAGGGGTTAATTTGTTATGAGTTATGGGTGTAGGGATTAAGGGATTGTGGCTTTGGGGTTAAAGGGATAGGGACTTTAGTGGTTATGGGTTAAGTGCGTATGGGTTGTGATAATGTGGCCCCTAATCTCCTTGTCACAACTATTAGGGGTTCCCCTATCAATTTCTCTCATTGCCTTACCTATAGGTCCCCTAGCCCCTATGCCATAAGGCCCTAAGGCTCCTTCTCATTCTCTAATGTTAGGATTATAGATCTCAGTAAACCATGCTCGAACCTCTCACTTATACCCATCCATGCTACCCTTATGTCCCCTTGCCCCGCTCAATACACCAAAATAACCCCCTCCCCCAAAATTCATGAGAATTGAACATTTGGAGGCGATCATTTAACAACAACATCAAAACAACTCCATTTATAATGGTGTCTTGGAGCTATTAGATGTCATTTCATTGAGCTACAGTGATAGGTGAGAGCTATGCATAGCTCACTAAAGGTGTATCAAGAGGTTATTAGTCTATTGGCTATAGAATTTGACTCTTTTTATTTGTAACTTAGCGAAATGGAAAAGATGTGGAGACAATCTCCATTCTTCTTCTTTCACTGGGCTATGTAAAATAAATGAAGAAAATAGTCTCAACCCCTTGGAGAAGGAAATTTGAGAACAATACTTAGCATGAACAAACAAAGAATCCAATGAGTTAAGCTTAGAGGGGTCTCCCTTTGTAAACAAGAATCCATAAGCTTGTTAGAGTTAGTATGAATCTTTACTAGAGGTTGAGTAGTCTTCACATCACCAACCACATCCAATAGAAAGGTACCAACCCCTACAATAAAAATGATGTCTCCAAATAAGGTGTAGTTAATACCAATAATATCACCTTATGAATCTATTACAATATGATTTGGAAAGTACATTTCCATACATGTGTGAAAGAAAAATCCATTTGGTTAGCAAAAGGAAGTCTTTTTGAAGACCTCAAGAAACCCCCTTGAAGGAGACAAGAAGGGTTTGAAACCATAGAATACAAGTCGATCTATGAACCCTATTTCTGATGTGTTTTGTGCATGTGTTTGTTCACTCGGTTTGACATGTGATAGATAATATATGAAGCCTTTTTTTCCACATATCATCTTCATTAGATATCATGTTGCTAATAATGAAGTGTTTGGATTAGAGTTAAAGTTGCTATTTTAGTTTGTTGTCTTTTTTTCTCTTTTAGAGTACGAATATTTCTGGTCTACTGTGCTAAGGTAGTTTGGCTTTCAAATATTCAAGGAATATGTGAGCTAATATAATACCATATTGTAATATTTGAAATAACATGATGAACTATTTAGCACAATTTATGGTGCTAGATTGATTGAGATGTATATTTTTGGATGGATGGATGTACATTTCTTTAGCCAATAGACAAAACTCACTAAGCATTGTTGCAAGTATGTTATTGACATGTTGAAGTGTCATTGAGACTTAGAAGTAGAAGATTTAGACTTGTATGTTGTCACCTATCCGGGTGTGATGATACCTTGTGGAGGTAGGAAAAATTTCCATTTTTTAAACTCTTGGATATATTCTATACGCTCTTTAGAGAATTTCAACCTATTAAACAAAATTACATAAAAATGTACATTCATGCAATAATTATTAATTGATTTGGGGGTGACTCAACAAATTGTAGCATGTTGGCTTATTGAATTTGTAAGTAAGTTAGGGTTTGATAAATTTGTAAGCTTCAGTGGATTTATTGTGGTTGTATGTGTTTTAGAGAAGCGAGTTTGGAGTGGTGGTTGTGCTTCCTTTATTGAATTTGATTTCTTTGGTTCTTCTTCTTGTGCATGCCCACTGTGGTATCTTCTCGTTTGCAAATAATTTCTTATTATGTACAGAAAAAGTTCTTGTTGCATCCTTGAAAAAGTTGCGCAATTGTCCTGATTTATCTCTAGAATACCATGAGTTTTCTTGCTTCTTTCAATTGGGCTAGAATTTTCCACCTCAAGAGGGTTGTTAGTTGTTTTCTAACTAAATTGTTAAAACATTTTTTTCTCTTATTTATTTATTTTTTTCTTCAAGGAGGTGTTTCCTTTAAACTCTAGAAGAAGCATTGCAAGTGGCTTGATTATAGTTGTCATCAGAAGTTGTTTGTGATCATGGGCAAGATAACCCTCAGAGGGTGAAAATTGGGTATGTGATACCTATTGAAAACTTTGGCTAACATCCAATTAGATATGTTATACATAGTTCACAATTAGGAGATCACAGACCATACAATTGCACATAAAAATGCACTACTCCTCAAATATCAGGGTAAGTGCAAGATTATTTATTGAATATAGTTTAGTCACATGATACAACTATCCCACAACTCTACAATAGAGAGACCAACATGGAACAACAAACTTAAAATCGATCGATGCACTCACTTTCATGGGAATTTCATGAACATTTTTATTTTCTTATATAATGCACTTTTACCCACATTATGATATCACAGGAAAATGGCATTCATAATAAAGTTTTCTGGGTGAAGTAATTCATTTTTTCTGCAAGATCAAGTTACATAGCTATAATGTCTCGTGTTTTTTCGTACATTCGACCGGAAACATATCTTGCAGGGATTTTAAAGGAAATCCCACTCAAATTATCAGAGAATCTCCAGGTGTTCTCATTAAAAAAGTATGTTTCTCCTTATATGTTGATTATTCTTGCTCTTCACTGTTGATTATTCTTGCTCTTCACTGTGTTTTTTATATAAATTAATTTCAATTCATTCATATGAGATATACTCAAGCTCTTGGTTCCAATTTAAAGGTCGAGTTCTCAACATTGTTTGTTGTTCTTTATTTGGAAAGTGCTTGTGGTTTGAAGAGGTTGCAAGAGATGAGAATCTCAAATAGTTGTTGACCGGGCCAATGCAAGTTTTATAGGTAGAATGTGCAGCTTCAATCCCTTATGTCTCAAATTTGGCCACACATTCAGGAGCTAGAATGGTCATCCTTCACCCACATTTATCATGAGCTCAGTCAACTAGCAGATAAGCTCTCCAAGGAGGCATTCAAGTAGCCAGCTGATGAACTATCAGCAAGATCAAGGTTGTGGCACACAAAAAAAAAAAGGCGACTCGCAAAATTTAAGCTAACAAAAACCCCTACTCATGAAGTTGACAACTTGTCTCCCTCAAAGACCACTGCCTTCTCCTTCATCAGGCAATACTTCCTCAACAACTCACTCAACTGCATCATTTCTATACCCCCAACAATCTATTTATGTTATTGTGCCCATAACATTTTTCGAATAATCTGATGTTTCATAGGTGAATGTCAAATGCCAATTTACTATTTGAAAACCAAATTTTCATCCCTTGTACCTAATGAGCCTTCTTCATTGAATATTTTCTTGAATGGTGTTTTGTTTACTAATTTTTATCATTCAATGATTTCTTATATGTCAAGATTCTTCTCTATTTCATGCCTTACGACGATTCCTTTGCAACATCTGGTGCAATTGCTAGTTTAATTTTTTTCACATATTTAAAAAAATAAACAATTTTAATTCATGGAATGTAACTCAATTGACAATCACCTTGTTATGAAGTATTATGTTAAAACATGAGATTCAAAGTTCAAATCCCCTTGAGTGGCCAACCAAAAAATAATATTTTAAAGGTATTTATTTATTAAATTTTTAGAATGTGGTTTAATGAAAAAAGAAAAATATAATATAAAAGAAATAAATATGACATGATTAAATTTCATGTGGTTTGAATATCTATTTTCAAAAATAAAAAATATAATTATCCACTATCCACTCATGGATATTTCAATGCAAACTTCCGAATGCTAATGATTTTGTCTTAATTGCTAACTATCTTAAATGGGTTTCGTCTTAATTGTCATTGTCTTAAGTCGCCATTGTCTTAAATATAAAGTTTTGTCTTAAATATTTTTGTCTCAAAGTGCTTTTGTCTTAAATCTAAAATTTTGTCTTAAATATTTTTGTCTCAAAGTGCTTTTGTCTTAAATCTAAAATTTTGTCTTAAAATATTTTTGTCTCAAATTGCTTTTGTCTTAAAATATTTTTGTCTCAAACTGCTTTTGTCTTAAATATAAAGTTTTGTCTTAAAATATTTTTGTCTCAAACTCATTTTGTCTTAAATATAATTTTTTGTCTTAAAATACTTTTGTCTTAAATTTTTTTGTCTCAAATTGTTTTTGTCTTAAATATAAAGTTTTGTCTCATCTCAAATTATTTTTGTCTCACACTATATTTGTCTTAAATTTTATATTTAAGACAATTCGATTGATATTAAATTCTAATATAAAATAACTAAAATAAAAAGTCACTTTTTAAGACAAAAAATTTCTCTTGTCTTAAAAATAAATGTCTTAAAATACCTTTAGTGTAGTAGT